>APFE031138103.1:25514-65862 GCA_000404065.3 Pinus taeda
TGTTTCTCTATCTCTGTTAATTTTTTTGTTATTTATTTTAACTCATTCCTCTCACATGTTGGTCTGAATCTAGGAAAGAAAGAAAAAGAATAGCTCAGGATTTGTCCATGGAGACACCCTGATCTCAATCTAATTTCACTATAGATGTTTTCATAGCTTTCAACTGTTTAAATTGGAATTCTTGATTGCTCCAATAAGCTCTGAATACCTCACAGTCACTATTTGGTAATTCATTTATGCTACTAAGTAGGGATTTTCGTTCAAATTCATGTCACACTATTGGTAACTCCATATCTCATTGTTTCACTCACTAAATTGGAAATTATATTAACAATAGCCATATAGCCCTACAGTAAAACTTTCTCCATCACAGGCACCAGAGCTATCTCATTTTTCTGACTCCATATGCCCAATGGATTAGCATCTTCCGAACTTTTCATGCCCTTCTTACAACAAAATTTCATCAACCAAAGTCTCAAACATGAAACTGAAACTTTATACTAGCCCAAGATACTTACAAAGCATAGCTGAGACTTAAAGAGAGAGCCCTCTCTGATTATAGATAGGCTAGGATCTATAATCCAAAGGTTGGTTAGTGGTTACCCCAACCGTATTCCCTTGGGAGTCATAGGGAACAACCTGGGTGTTAACAGACCTTTGCAAAAACTGTGCCTCATCCCCGCACGCAAATTTTCCTTTCCCTTGAATTCAACAAAATTATTAAAACTCAATTCTAAACTCTTTGTACTTCATACCTAGCCTAAAATCAGTCATCAATTCGGTCATCTCGAGATTTTTCAATTATCTTTTGCCGAGTTTGACCCGGAGAGAGCCCTCTCCTGTCCTTGTAGGGCTAGCTACGAGGCTAAGCATGGTTTGATGTAGCCTTGAGTCGTGCCTTATTTCATCCTAAGGCAGATTTGAGCGCTAACACCCTCTATCTAGATTTCCAGAGTAGTCACTTTCATTCCTTTTTGACTCTTTAAAATAAAAGGTCCATCTGAGCACTTGTCACTTCAGGCTCATTAAAAATCAAAGGCGACTAGAGTCACCTTTAGCATTTTCTTGACTCTTAAAAATTGAAAAAGAAAGTTGTGTCAAAGTGTCATAAAATTTATTTAATTTGGAATAACATCCCTATTCCTTCGTTGATCTTGGGTTGAGGTAATGGAGTCCACCAATCAAGGATTTCCCCTTGGGGGGAATCCTAGTCCTTTCTCTTCTTGGGGAGATATTAGTGCTCCATATATGGCTACATTGTCCCTTCCAGGAATCACAATTGGCCTGCTAGTATGGCTATTCTCAACCTCTATCATTCAAAACAACGTAATTCCTCAACAATCAAATTAGCAACCAGATAATACTGGAGTTGCTCCCTCACCTTCTACTTTGTTTATTTCTCCCTCTCCTTTTTCCTCTTCGCTTGGTGAAACTAGTGATACTAAAAAACCAAGTAACTGAAAAGAAGAAGAAAGGGAAGGAGAAGAAGAAGAAGAAGCGAGTCCAGCAAAGGGGCAACCATGCATCAGCGAAAATCCACACACCGAACCTTCCAAACCTAAATATCCATGTATAATTTGCAAAGGAAACCACTTTCATCGAGATTGTCCTTGCATTCCACGAATCATGAGAGACTGGTCTCCCCACTTGCACCATCTGGTGTCATCAACCTCTGTAGATCATGTTGATAACTCACCATCGACTAGTGAAAATGAAGTCAATGGACGAAAAGGAAGATCCATATTTCTTTGTAGGTTGTGTGAAGGTGATCATGCCCTTCAACGTTGTCTTTTTCTAGATGAAGCTAAAAGTGTCTTGGATAACCATCCTGCCTAACCGCAGCGACTTCCGCCTGGATACAAGAAACCCTTGCCAAGTCCATCACTAGTTGAAAATCTAATTAACATACCTCATTTGTCAGCCGAAATTCCTATCATTGAAGATACACCCTCTAAGTCCATACCAGACCAAAGTCAACAGGTCAAGACAACAGTCGATCTAGTGTTGCCTTCAGAAGGTCCACCTTCAGATGATACAGTTTCTAAAGAGAATGAGAACGACACCATTCAAATTCTTTTCGTTAACACAGAGTCTGATGAACATGGGGGCAATCTGCCCATTCCTTTACCACAAAAGGGAAGTTCCCCATTTCGAGAGATCCATCCGGCCATTTATTTGGTCCCTCCTCCAAGCAATCTAGTCGTTTCCTTCGATTGGAATCTACTAGCGGGACCTCGCCTTCCATCTATTCTGAATTGTAGTACAAGTTTACAAAATAATCATGTTTGGCGCTATCATAGATGAAGGGGCTTCCGTGAGTATCTTTTCCTCAATTGCTTGGAAAGCGCTTGGTTTGCCATCGCTTTTGCCTGAGAATCAAAATTTGTCAGGCTTCAACAAAGGAACCATTTGACCATTAGGAATCCTTCAAAATTTGCCTATAACTTTGAGAAGGAAAACCATTCACTTGAATGTAATGGTAGTCCAAGGGCCACTAGATTACAATCTACTCCTTGGGCATAACTACATTTACAACATGGGAGCTATTGTTTCCACACTCTTTTGAGTGATGTGCTTCCCGCATGAAGGCAGAATGGTACAGCTTGTTGACTAGCTTTCATTTCCTGGTTCGAATGCAGCTACGAGTCAAACACCATCCCTAAATGGTCTCTTTGCATCAAGAATGTCTCTTCAACCTCCAGTTCATCCACCTAATTACAGTGAGTAATTCGTTGAATGTAATGAAGCTTAGGGGGCATGCACTTTGGTGTGCTTCGGTAGGCAAACCCAAATGAACAAACATATTTCCTTGTAGGTTATATGACCAGTCTAAAACACCATTTCCATGTAGGATATGGGATCAGTCTGGAACATTTATTTCCTCGCACGTTATGTGATTAGAAGCTCACACCATTCACCTTTGTCTATTTTGATGGACAGAGTCAAGGAAATGTTTTGTTTGCTCCATAGACGAAATGATCCTGCTTAAATGCAGGAACTTCCATAAGGTAACTGGAAATTCTCATTTTCTCAACACCTGGGGCATGAAAACCTTTTTTATGCAAGTGAAAAATGACCAGTGTAACTCTAACCTCGTAGTATTTTAGCCTAACTTTTGGTTCAACTGCTTAGGTTAGGTGAATGGTTTAATTCACCATTCACCTTTGTCGGTGGCACGCAGACAAAGCAAAGGAAATGTTTTATCTAAACTATCCTACCTAACCTTATTAGTTCATTAACTCTTAGTGTAGTTAGTTCTATAGTTGGTCATTTCCAACCTGCATACAAAAGGAAATGAGCAAAGTTTTGCATGGGGCAAGCTCACTAAAAAAAATGAACCTACTAATAAGAGACATCTTTAAAGACGACTGGCATGAGAAATGTTACCACAGGGTTCAAGCTCGTTAAAAAATAAACCCGCCATTAAGCATAGTTTCTAAAGATTCAAGCTCATTAAAAAATGAATCCACCCTCGGTAAATAACCTTTGTGATCGCATTGCTATCAGCCTTTTGAGCCTTAGTTGTGTTCTTACCGTCACCTTCATTCTTTTGGCTGATTATATGCCTCCACTTGATTGTTTACCCTTTTGAGGAACAACTGCAATGAGTGATTCTATTAGCCACCCTCATTACACTGTCGTGTTTGAGAAGTTCCAAACTTACCTAGAACCAATTGCTACCCGAAAATACACTCATTCCTAAAAAATGAGTCTCTTTTAAGCTCTTTTTAGACTCGTAAAATATGAAAATATTACCGAGCTACTGGCCTTTCCGGCTCGTTAAAGTAAGGGGAAGTGCCATTCCTCCTCTAAATTTTAATCTTTTTGGACCTGAGGCAACATTCCACAAAAAGATTGAGTTCTTGTCTTTTTTGGCTTGCCAAAGCTATCGAAAAGTCATCCCTTTCATATTATTTTATACGTTTTTGGACTTAAGGGATTATGCAACGAAAAAGGATTGTTGGAGTTTCCTTTCCATCTCTTTTCAAACTCTCTAAACATGAAAATGACCGAGTTATCTTTGTCATTAAACTCGTTAAAACACTAGTGACAAACTTGTCCATCTAGAAAAGAGCGAGTTTCACTGTCGCTAGGCTCGCTAAAACATAGCGATAGGTTTGCTTGGAGGGAAAATTATAGAAAAAGCATATGTTATCCTCCTCAAGCTTGACAAAAATAAAGAGGTACTAGTCAATAATGACTGGGGAAAAAGGGAAGAAAACTTGAAGAACTTCATTGGTAGCAAGGTCGCTCTTCAACATGAGACTTTCACTCCATCACCATGATTGAGTCAGGTTGGGTTATTCCATTCATGGTCACATCACCATTGGTCCTCCGTACCATCCATTTTTTGGGGTTAACGCTACCAATCCATCTTAGTGTCACCAATATGTTCAAGAGAAGTCATTCAGAGAATTCACCAACCTAGCTAATGCCTCATCCACTACAATACCTTCACTCTCCATTTTTCATGACTGCCATTCCTAAACCTTGTATCATCAGATTGTTTTCACCTCCAGAAAATCATTTGCTTCGTTTCATGTCATACATGTGGGATTCATTAAGGCCCTCCTACGACTGGTCACCTCTTGTCGACATCAGCTCATTATCCAAGAAGTTGACTTAGGAACAACCCTTTTAATAATTTGAAGCTTTCATGCCTCAGTGGCAAGTTTCTCACTTCCAGCGACAGTTTTACATCAATGGCCTTCGACCGAAAGATTTTACGTGGTGTTTTACATAAAATCCTATATTCACACCACATGAATTGTACTGTAGTACCTTGAGGGTCATTATCATTATCGGTGATTCCTCTCGCGCTTGTTAACAGATTACATCATTGGCTGGTAATCAGGCGATGTCTTTCCATGTTCGACTTAAGAACATCTTTTCACATGGATTGACTTGTACATTAGGTGAAGATTGAACGAGTTTGAAGACCCCAGATCTAGTTTCATCCATCCGAGCTGCGATATATTCAGGAAAATAAAGACATCAAATGTACACCATAGCTGCATAGATGATCATCCAAGATAAGGGATGATGGCTCTACAAGAATCACTAGTCTGAAACAACAAACAATTATCTGTCCTATGTACATGAAAATGAATTTATAAAGCTGAGCATGGGAATGCCCGCCTCAGCTAGATCATGAAAATCATAAAAGGATAATGTATTGTATTCTATTTTATACAGGTCACCTTCCAGTTTGAAAAACCTCGGATCCTCATGATAAGACATTTCACCCGACATCAGAAGATTTATGACCTCATGCTTTAGGGGGCAACTGTTATAGACATATTTTGGCACTGCAACCCCAATCACATATGTCGATAAACAAAGGGCTCTTAAACCCCTAAAATTGTTGTTTCACACCCTAAAGGATCATGGTCAACTGATTACATCATTTCCCAGAAGTTCCACCTGAAAAACCACTCAGAACTGGCCAAATCTGGACCATGCAGATTGCTCCATGCTAAGGGTACGATGCATACTGGCTGTTACACTAGCCAGGTGCAATGCATATTGAAAGAGCCTTCTGTGGGGTGTGATGGCTGAGAGTAGACAAATGGCAGAGACAGTTTGCTAAGTGGAAACCCAGAAAATCTTCTAGAAACTTCTCATATGACACTTGCCTCTCTGAATTCACCCAGGGATGAGTAAGAGATCATGAAATATCCAAGTGGAACCAACAACTATCAATGATATGACACTAATCAAAAACCCAGAAGCCGACTCACCCCTCTGCAAATATCTATAAATAGATCCTCATCCAAGAGATCCAGAGGCTGGAATTTTGTAATTTGTAAGGAAGTGTTGTTGGTCTCTCTTTGAGACATTGTATTGTTGGATGATCTTGCATTCATGAGGTGAAGAGGGATTTCCTGTTGGGAGGATGATGCTGGATCAGACATGATGAGTTGTAATCATCTCTTCTACTTCTACTATCAATAAAGTTCTTTGAGTTTTCCTCCATATAATTGTGTATTTGTAAATCTTGTTACCTGTGGATGCAATTGTATGGTTAATGTATTTCTGATTCTACATTTTTTATGATATCATAGATCTCGATGCTTTGATGGCGTGTTGTTGCTTTTCCTCTACAGATATTCTCTAAAGTGGGACAAGTAGGATTAGAGTGGCAAGCTCTATCAAGGGAGAGAGGAAACAAGAAAGGAGCCAAGCGGAAGATACAAGTTGGTGCTCTCTACTTCTCTCTTATCTATCATACATAAAGGAAATATTGATGTGCTTTGAATTTTTTGTTTCTAAGATAGCTACCTGTCTTAGTGGGACTAGCAGATCAAAAAGACACTAGTTTTCCTAGAAACACAGTCCCAACAAATCGAGCAAAAAAGAAAGCATATGAAAACAATGCTAAAGAATTCAATGCATTATTGGGAAGTCTATCAGAATTAGAATTTGTCAATTCATGTAGCTCAACACAGCCAAAGAAATATGGGACCAAATCATTCATAGCTACAAAGGAGACTCCCAGGTAAAACATGCTAAGCTCCAAACGCTCAGAATTCAATATGAAACTCTCAAGATACATAGTGATGAAAGTATTTCTAGTTACTTTTTACGAGTAGATGAGATTGTAAAATGTATGAAGAGTATGGGTGAAGAAATAAAAGAGGCCACTTTAGTAGAGAAAATTTTGAGATCTCTATCTTCTAAATTTGAGGTCTCTATCTTCAAAATTTAAGGAAATTCAGCAATTTCATTTCCTTAAAATAGGAAAGCATTTACTTTCTACACTAAAGATAGCTTTACATTCAGTATTAGTAGTCACCCTCATTCTAGTCAATAGAAGATTGGTTTGAAAAACCCTAGTAGTCTATCGCCCCAATTGAGAAGTGACAAGAGTAATCTATTGTCTGTATAGCATTGTCACCTCCAAGTTCATATGAACCTCAGGTTGATAAAGTAAAGTTGGTCACCCTAAGAGCTAGAGCATCCTTGCTATAATACTGGGGCTCATCAGTAGCACCACCCTAGAAGGAAATCTGACACTTGGACTTGGTTTCTAGAAGCTCCAATATGGACTTGTATTGGTCAATCTCCACCTAGATTGCATGTGTAGACCTCCAGGAAAAGATCAAAGGAAACACGCAACATTTTTTACCAATAAAGTTCAAATGCATTTTTTGAGTAAATGAAAACAAGTTTTGGAAAACAAAAACACTGGTTTTTTTCATCAGGCCTAGTTAGGTTCCCAATGTGTCATTTTCTAAAATTCATTACCATTTGAGAGGATTTCGAGGTTTTTTAGAGCTTTATTTTGCAAATTACGTGGATAAACAGTTTTCCAATTCTTCAATCAATGCACTATAAATAAAGAGACCAGAACGAGTTGTTCTTTAGCAAATTCGTGGCATAAAGATAATTTTGATTAGATTTAGGCTGATCTTTGATCCAAAAATCCATGAAATTTGATTTGATTTGATTTTCAAGCTAATCTATAAATATCCCATGATTAGAATTGTAGTAATAAAACTCTAAGTTTTTTGTTTCTTCAGAGATCTATAAATTTCAGTCCCTTTGATGAGAGGAAGGAGGATATGTCACGGATGATCTTAATTTGTAATTGTTGTTATTGATTGAAGGAGAAGAACTCTATTTTTTTCCATTGAATGTAATTTTTTTTAATATGGCGCAACTCGGAATGAAATTGGTGATTTAAATATATTCTCTTGATATGAGTTTTCAACATGTCACAGTCCTCAGGAGGTCCCCCTAGAGATCTGCGAGAATAGTATAGATGCTTTCCATTTCTTTCATATTCTCATGCATGGTTTATTATACATAGATTAATTGTTTATGCTTATCATAGATTAAAAACTCATGCTTTCCATAGATTAAATTCTTTTGATTACTTAAATTAAAATGTTCATGATTCCATAGATTAAATTTTATTATTTTTAAAACAGAATATCCATGCTTTCATAGGGTAGAATCTCATGTTTTCTTAGATCAATAATCTTTATGTTTTTTTTCTAGTTTGACATTAATTGTCTTTGAAAGAACTTAGTAATTTCATAGTTTATATTAAAGAATCTAATTTCCTTTTGAAGTTTCCAATTCATTTCATTTATGCATAAATATTGAAATCTAATCTCATAGCGCATATGGTGCAGTGTACTTCGCAAGCTCACATACCCAAATTGACATATAAATGCAAGTAATTTAACAGTCAATTAAATTACCCAACAGATCATTTGATACATGTGTTTAATTGGTTTACAGTGATTGTGTTGACTTGTAGGAGTGGGAAAACCTTTATACATCCACCTAGGCCACTCCATATTCCTTCTATACATCTCCCGTTGCTTCCAGACTCTGCCACCAAGACCACTCTGCTAAGATAGATGGAGGACATCGTGAGCACAAACTCTGGTGCAAGTTAGAATTCTGAGAGGTACTAGGCTTGGATAAGGGGCTTCCATACCCTTAATTTACATTTTTATACCTTCACCCACCTTTTCCTGCCTTCAAGGCACCATTTCTATCCTCAAAAAAACTCTCAAACCCTCCTCCTGTAGCAAAACACGGCCTCTTGTAGCAGTTCCTATAGATTTTCTTCAACTGGATTTGTTCGATATCTTGAACCTTGGGGATTGAAGTTAAATAATGAACCACAAGACTTTATTTCATGATTATGGAAGATTCTAATACTGCTACAACCCCATCCTTTCCTCACTTCAACAATAGGACAACAAATAGAATTAGAATTAGCATCTTTTTAATTGTGATGAAAGTTGAATTTCTCATTTTCAAGCACGTTGCAAATAGATAATTGATTCATGCAAGTAGGTTTTTTATTTGATTAAGAATGAAAATAGAATATCATGGTTGACTTCTCGCAACTAGATTAGCTTTTCCGTTATTTATGCAATTTCAATTCAACATTTACGTTTAAAGATTAGCATTTTCATTTCTATAGAATCATGTTCATTTGCTTGCAATTATGTCATGCTTTTCTATTTATCGTTAGTAGAAAAAGTTGTCTTTGAACACCTTGATTTTATTTCATAACTGAGGGTGACATTAGTATAACATAACCTTATGGGCATATAGCACAGTCACCTCTAAGTTTGTACAAACCTCGAGTTGATAATTTAATTTGAGAAGCCCTTGGGAGTTTGTAACATCCTTGGTACAATACTAGGGCTCATCACCTGTTATAACCATGTTTCCCATCTGTGACAACCTATTGTAACATATAATATGATTTCCATATACCTATGACAAATCCATCTATGATGCTCTATTACAAACTGTATGCAAAGCCTATCAAAAAACGTGCCACAACCTGCTAGAAACTTGTCATGTGCTTACCATGACACCTAGTATGGTCCTATGACCTATCATAACTTGCATATCATACTTGTCAAAAGACCCATTATAGAATTGTTACAACCTACTACCATCCTATAATAACCAATCACAATACTTGATATCACCTATTATAAACATGTTACAACCTATTATGACCTATCCGAAGACTTATTAATCTTGTATAATACATGTCACTTACATGTGACCAACCACAAGTGGTATTTTGTAACCGAATTGTCCTAGTTCTTATGGCAACCTCTACTAGACAAATTATAACCTATGAAATCCCATTGTGATGTGTTCACCCACCAGTGAAATGATATGGATTGGACCATTATATTTTTTTTCATCCATCTTGATGCTTTAAGATTGGAAAAAGTGGAGGAATCAACTCTTAAGAGTGTTTTTACCAATGAGACCTAGTTTGGAAAATTGGGGTCTAAAAGCTCCCAAGAGAGTTTTGAGGCATCAAATGATGTTTTTTGGGGGGTAAAACATTTTTCTTTAGATTTTAAACTTCCTTTCATATTCTACACATAGATACCTTTCCAATGGTGCAAGAATCACATCAATCAGAGTCTGTATGAGAAACTTATGCCACTCAGAAGTTTACCTTCCCATTTTCACCACCACAATTTGAGAGGATTCCATGTTGTACCCATTATTCATGAAAAAGGGGATAGACACATGATTATGATGTAGAAGACTCTAGAATAGTGTATATTGTAACTCTGGTTAAGAGTTAAGGTAGTCAAACCTAACCACTAGTAGGCTATCGAGTTATGTTATAATCAGGTCATTAGGAGGAAAAGGGATTCCATTCTTTTGAGTGCATTTGTTACATAGCTAAGAAAAAATAGCCAAGAGGGATAGGATGCAGAGAACACATAGATGATGCATGCACTTTAGTAGCACACGGGCCATATGCCACACTTCTTTGTACTAGAAACCATATGTCCCTTCAAAAAGAGAGAGCAGAGAAACGTCACATTCTAGTTTGGTTTTTTCTCCCAAAAGGGTTTCCCAGGTCATATCATGTGTCAAATGTGTGTGTGAGATTTTATTTCATTTTCTCTATTTTTTGCATAATTTTAAATTTGCATGCATGCACTATTAATAGTAAATCTATGGATCCAAAAATCTAATAAAATTGTAATAGTGTAAAATTTCAAATTTTAAATATAATTTTATCATATATGTTATGACGAATTGTCTAGTGGAATATCCATGTTAGTTTACAAATCATGACAACTCAACTATTTTAACCTATCATATATCCTTATGAATCTATTATAACTATGCGCTTATGAACTTGTTATCTAACCTGCCTTACAACCATATGACCTGATTTTCTAGTGTTTGTCGTGGGTTATTGTATAGCTGCATTGATTTCCATGTTCCTTACCTTTCAACTTGGAGCACCAAATAGAAATTTCACTAATTCATTTACAAAAGTTGAATCTTGTATTGGTGACAACTAATAATAATTCTCTACCTACAAAACCAATAGTTAATTCACAAGTATTATATTCTTAAAATTTCAACTTGTAAATAATAAATTAAAAACATAAGGATAAATATGCAAACTGAATTGATACTCATATGTAAGATTTGATTTTATGTTTTCTTCGTGGGAATCTACTAGCCCGTTACTAGGTACATACTCAATACCCACCACCAACCAGGGTGTCAAGCCTCAATAGGTTGCAAGTTGTTGCCTTTTCGAGCTTCCAAGTACCCTCTAGGCCCTTGAACCATTCATTTTGAATTCAAACACATTACATCCAAACTCATGCATCCCCTTCATTGATTAACTTTCCCTCGGGTAATCCATCTTGCCAAGGCCTTCAAGACTACAGACCTATAAGGCATGTGTTCCGTATGGTTCTTGTCCTTAGTGAATGCATTATTAGTAGCGCAAAAACCATGATTAGCTCCTCATGTTAGCTATTGTATAAATATTTCAACATAGCGTTGTCACTCAACATGCATACACTTTCATATATATATGTGTGTGTGTGTGTGTGTGTGTATGCATGTTATGTTATAATATATTATATATATATATATAATATTATATATATATATTATATATATATATATATATATATATATATATATATATTATTATATATATATATAACAAACACACACACACACACACACACATATATATAACATACATAACATAACATAAAATTGTGCATATACAACACATAAGCTTATACATCATATTTAACATATTAAGGCACACAATAATGGGAAAGATTTGGAAATATTCTCATGCTCAATGGTTTCCATGTTCAAATTACCAACCACATGTACCTCATATAGTTGCTACACTTACAGATATATATGTATTTATTGTCCGGTTATACTAGAAACCATTTATCCAATCCTTTCCCATATCAGCCTCTGTCACTATTAAAAGGCATCCTGGACTTGTAACTTCGGGGATGTTTTCTTTAAAATCCATGCCCATATTCAAATTTTGGGTTTATCATCGTGTTCTTCTAGTCAATAAATTTCCATTAACTACTCACTTGAAATATTTTGATCCCTAGGCTAAAAGATATGCCTTTCAAAAGTTTTAACCGAATTGATTATTATTTAATGCCTATAATTTTGTGTAAGAATTTTGTTCACAAATCTCATCTTACTTGAATTTCTGGCTTTTCCATAATTTTTCTCATTTCAATAGCTTTTTATTGATTATTTGTTTGTGTTGTTTCTATCTCTAGGTTGAAAGTTATACCTTGTAGAATTCTACAACTTGTTAGTCTATTTCCCCTTTAAGATTATTGTATCTTTATGTTGAATTTTCATGAAATTCTTATTTAACAATAAAAATTCTAGTCATATGTCACAATGTAATCAAAATTACCTTTCTTTCAACTAGTCACGTGTTGAATTCTGACTTCCAGGCTTAAAGTTATGACCATATAAAGTTTTGTTTCTCTTTCACCTAACTCTCCGCTATTCTAAACCTCATTTCATTATGAAATTTGGTGCCTATGTGCTCACAAAATTTTTAAGTAATTCCATCCCTGCCACACCCAATAACATATGCTATATGGTTGATATGGCCTTCCACTTCCGTGGCCACCTCAACATGACTAACCCCATGCTCTAACCGTAGCTAGCCACCTTGTGGTGTGTATAATATATATATATTAAGATACATATTTTTATACACGTGGGTCCCTTCATAAGATTATGCTCCCCACTATGAAAATGAACACATGAAAGTTTTGTATAGTCTCGACTCTTATGCCAACCTAGCCCACTTGCCTTTTTGGCATGAAAGTCTCATGCCTCAGGGTCCACCAAGGTGCTTCACCATAACATATTACGAAGACTTAGACATAAAACTCATAAATTGTAACACCGGAGAATTTATGTATATTAAATTAGAAAAAGATAACACAAAAGAGTATGCGTAACTCAGCTTCCAGTTCCAACCATACCATATACGATTAACATACAAAACATATATAATTTAAATATAAAAGTGGGCCCTCCTAAAAGCCCCTCCACATCTATCATGCCAACTAAGTCCACAATGTCACCGTCACGTCCACATGGACCTCCACACAACAATACACGTTAGCATATACTGTAATTTGTTTTTAAAATATAATGTGTCGGGCTTTTCCTTCCATCCCCGAGAAACCATACATATATTGTAACACACACATATATAACTTAATTTATATACATGTGGGACCTCCACACATTCTCCATCCATATGTTCCCTATATTACACAATACCAATGTATCTATGTCCATGGACCCCTTCGGGGTCCACCATAAGTGATATAAATCAAACATTTAACAAAACATAATAGAATATATTTGGCCCCATGAACAAAACTACCAATTGATCAATGGGAGGGATTAACAGATCAGACAACCAAGATGTCATCAGATCTTAGACCCACTCAAATGTTAGTGCAAAGTTGTACCCTAGTGAATCTAATAGCTCAAAAATCCCTCACCGAACGGTTGAGATCACTGTTGGATTTGAAATTACATGTCGTTTATTGGGTTGTGACAACCCAACCCAAGGTTCTATCATAAAAAGGAATTGTAATCACACTCTGAATATATGAAAAAAGAAAAGGGAGATGAGTCAAAGGACACATATTCTAGAGATGGGAAGGAGGATGGCTTGCTTGAGATGTTGCGAATTGCTACAAGAAATATGTAGTTGCTTGGATGACCATTAAGAGTTATGTTGAAGGAAAATAATGAATCAACCCTCAAAATTGAATGAACTACAATAGAAGGTACACATCCCATGACCCATTTTGCTTGAGCAAAGTATCAAGGAAAAAATGACAAAAAATAACAGGTCCAAGAACATGGGCTACGAATTTCAAGGCAATAAGCATTGTAGAAGAAAAAAAAGGAATTCAAAGGCATTCTAGTGGGAGAAGGGGGAGGGGGGATCACCCAAGAAAACCATAATGGAAGATCGGTGAAGTTTCAGGAAAGAGGAAGTCAGAAGTGGAAAAAGTGGTCACAACTTCCAAGTTTAGCTAGGACAGTAAACAAAGATGGCTAAAGAGAAAGGAAGATGAATGGTTCTCATATTACTTGGAGGTTTTGGGTTGAGATGCTAGTCTCTAGAGCCCTATAACAACTTGGGGTCCATGGAGGTTGTGGGTTGAGATAAAATCTCTAGAGCCCTGTAACATCTTGGGTGCCTAGAGGCTATGGGTTTAGACAGATGTCTCTAGAGCCCGGTAATAGCTTAGGTACCTGGACGTTGTGGGTTGGGATAGAATCTCTAGAGACCTATTTTTGGGGATTTTTTTTGTTCCTAAAGGACCAACTGACCTCTACACATTAAATCATCAACCTAGAGTTTTGTCTGTTTACTTCAAGGTTGTCCACAAAGTTTGTGCAAGAGACAATGCTAATACCAACTAACTTGTATGATCCTAATGGAAAGTAAAGGCATATGAATGAAAGGAACAACTCACACTTACTAAAAGAAACAACTCATACTTGGTTTCTAGACTTCAATCTTAAACAATCAAGACTGCTAAAGGAATCAAATCGTTGAGTCTCCTACCAAAAACAGTAAAAAATAAGTAAATACAAAGTTGTTTCCTAGGGAACTACATCTACAAGAAAGGAACAACACTATGGCTAGAGATGAATTCGCCAGAAATGATATCAAATAATAAGAATTAAAATTTTCACATTAACCAATAGGAAACAAGAAGGAAAGATAACACTCTAAAGAACCAATTCCAGTAAATCTAACATTATGATATTTAATTGTAGCTACTAAAAAAACTCACACTTTGACAACAAATATGATTAACAACACGTATATCTAGAGAACAACTAAATAACTTAATAACATGAACTGAAAGCGACAAACTTAATAATACAAGAAAGGACAGTAGTCGTTCAAGCATTGGGCCCAAAATCACTAGAATTCAACTACCTCATGGATAACTCAGCACAATAAGTTAATGTCGAATCATAAATGTCTCCATTAATTTATAACAAGCAAATTACAAGAATTGTCTTTAGAAATTTACAATATATATGAAAATTATTATATATCGCACTCTTCTTTTTTGAGGTTCAACCCCTCATTCTTATATTACAAAATGAACCTATTTTCAAATATAGAGCGATCCTGAGAATCTCAAGATTCTCAGGAAGCTTTATTCACATTACAAAAATCTCCATCGTTTCCCAAAATAGCAAGGTCAATATATTTTCTCCAACTGATTCGTCCAGGATAGAATTCAATCTCATTCAGCTGAGTATAATTAATCTGAAAAGTGCCACATAATTCGTTCTTCCTTGAATATTCCAGGGAATAACATCCGGTATCAGATATCCCTATTCAAATAATGGTTCAGATTGTAAGTAAACCATGTATTTCATAGTTTAAATCAATTCAAAAGAAATAAAATAATGAAATTCCACTAACTCCTTTCTAGAATCTATATCGCGCAAGTTATCACATTCTACACACAAAAAGTCTTAGAAAACAAACATAAAAATAAGAAATAAGATAAGAAAATTATATCAATTACAAAGCCCAACATCACCCTCGAGCTTACCTTTTTACATGACCTCATGTAAAAAAATGTTTGACATGAAGAGTGGTTAGGGAATGCACTGGGTATGGTTCTCCCCTTACATGTTGGAATCCTTTTCTACTCTGAACTTCTTGAAAGGAAACATACTTACCTAACTTTATCAATTCATATTCATATTTGTAGGAGGATTGAGGACACCATATTATGGGGCATTTGTGTCTCCACCCCATCCAACTAGGACCTCATTCTAACGCTAGATGAGCATAATCCCATACCCTACTCATAGCATGTTGGAAATTCTGAAAGCCAAAAATTTCTCTATTTTAATTTCACCGGATGATTCCTTCCATCTCTGCTTGGCTCCTCGGAGGGATTCAACTCCGATGTCCCACAAGTATTCCAATCCCAATTGTAGAACTTAATTATGAATGGCTGCCAAGGAAGAAACAACACCATATTGTCGCATCAATATTTTATGATGGATAAGTGTTCGTACATAGCTCTGTGGCTGCCCTCTAACCTAGAGGTCTAGGCCAAGATCTCTTCTTTGGAATTTAATAAGCTTTATCCCACTTTATTTGATTTGGAGAGAAAGATATAAATGCTTGAAACTGCACATCCCCTATGAAAGGAACAATATTCTCATCCACCTTCTCTTCTAGGAAGAAGTTATGCATATATATCTCACATAAGAATTACCTCATATGATCATCCTGCTTATGAAAAGAGGCAACAAAGTATGAAACATTACTGAATTCATATGGTTTTCTTGACCTTATGGCCTTGAATTTAAGTAGTAAATATCGTTCTAACACAAATAAAGTGTAATTCCGGGTAGGAGATCTACATGATAAAGCATTAGAATATATAGAACAAATTTCCTTTATTTTTTCCATGGCCTTTTAAAGATGGCCTTTTAGAGTCTGAATCTTTTTCTTAGCTTCTATAAGCTCGACATAATTCTCATCCTCCCTGGTTCTGAATGCTTTAAACTTTTTAAGTGTCTCTTGATGTTCCTTCTAAGGCACTACCTCTTTCTCTTATTGAGCTATAGTTTCTTGTTGTTTCTCCATTGTTTTATTTAAAACTCGAATGGTGGCTTCTACAATTTAAGGAGTATATGGAGGTACATGTTCTATATGTGCTCCTCTCATAATGAATATTGGTGAATCTGTTTAGATCCTTACTTGTTAATGGGTCTAACTTAGTTTGAGGTCCTACAATAGAAGTAGAAGCAAAGTCTACAAATTTGGTTTGAGTTTCACACTCCTGGACTTCTCTTTTCTTATCATTTTTCTTCTCATGACTCCTTTGAGGCTTACTGTAGTGCGACCATTTATTTAATTGTCGTACCTTCCTTTGTAGCCTCCTATTTTGTTTTCTAAACAACTCAATTTCTTTGCTAGTCTCACTCTTCCTTGTCCTTCAGGTCTCTACTGGTCTTCTGTGTAAATTTTTTTTGCAAGAGTAACTAGAGAAGAGGAAACAATGGTTATGGCCTCATGTTTTTAAACCATCATTTATTGGGTGGACTCAATTGTAGCATTGATTACAGGTTCCTGAGGTTAAATTGGAAAGTCAATATTGACTCCTTGTTCCACATTTTCCAAAGGAAATTGTAAAGGTACTTCTTTAGGGGAAAGAGGTTCCAGGATAGTTGTGACAGAATCTGTAGAATGTTCTTGAATAGAAGGATTTTCAGGTTCTCCTAAGGATTCTAAAATAATAGTACTTATAGAATTAGGAGGAGAGGTTGGAGAGTTAGGCAACATCTTCTAGTTAGAATGATTTTCTGAAGAAGTTGCAACTTCTTCTAAATTCACAGACTTCAGAAATTTCTCCAATCCTTCCAGAGTTTGGGCTACCTCCATTTCCTACTCTCAAGGATAATTCTCTTGATGGATCTCCTATTGTATTCCTTTTGTATCAAGAAATTCTCGAGGCCCACTTTCTTCCAACAATTGTTCATAGGAGTGTATATGACTTCATGATTTAGCCAACCTAGCCGATCTTCTCCCTATTCTAGTTAGGGACGTCAAGAGGGAAGTCATTCTTTTCTCTTCTCTATTTGATTGTTGAGGGGATGAGGTTCATGTCATTCCCTATGGGGTACCTTCTACTGTGGATTTTTTTATTATTATTGGCCTCCTCATTTACCTCTGGCTGCACATTATTAAGTAGGGTGCCTCTAGAATCTCCAATGTGTGCTTCACTTTCTAGTGGAGCGTGTGGGTTTCCTAAGAAATATTCCCAACACATTTGTACTTGATTCAAACCTCTAACAACTATAATTTTTATGAGCCCATAGTGACTTACAATTGAGGCTTGGTCCTTAGATATTGTAAGCCTTAAAGTAGTTTCATGCAATAAAAAATTTTGAAAATAGGGAAGGTTTAGGATTACCGTCCATCTCAATGCTCCCATTAATTTCAAATGTCGACCTCTTACCACATCATACCATCCATTGTATGTAATGTAACTTTGGAAGATGCCTGTTAATTCCTTCCATGGCTCTAACAATGAGGCAGAATTGTAACCTTTCCCTTTCTTGACTAGTTCCTCTCCACCGTTCGTAAACAAAATGTTGCACTTTGTAGCAGAGTATGTATTTTGAACCACTTCTGTCCTTCTGAGGAAAGAGTTGTCACTTCTACCAAGACTTCTTCATTCACCTATATTTGTCTTCCCTTTACTACTGCTACCCCATTGCTCAAATTCCTTGTAAATTCCAAGGAGACTTCAATATCAAAGCCTTGCAATTGCAGGAAAGACCCTGACCACCCTACTTGATCTAGAATATTGTGCGCTTTCTCAAAGATCTACAATTGGGCAGGTTTGCTATGCACTGAATGGCTGCCCATTTCAATTGTTCCATAGGGAGAAATTTAGAGCTAGAAAAAGTAGAGTTCATAAAATATAGAGATATAAATGCTACACAGAGTGGAGAATTCAACAACCATAGCATGAAATTATGTTTAAAAATTTAGCATCCAATTGTATATTTGGCCTTTCACCCCCCCAATGAAGTTAGAGGTCATCCATGATCTTTCACCATGCATTTAATATGTTAATGCAATTGACATGACTTAACGGATAAGAATATTTTAATTAGGCATAATGGAGCAATGATTCGTCAAAAATAGAAATAAAGTGCAAGGCATGCGACACAATTATTGGACGCGTTAATCATAAAGCATGCTGACAAGACGAGATATTATGACACCCAAATCATTAAAATCAGAGTAAAATCATGAAAATATATTTTAAACGCTAGAAAATGGATAATTCACCAAAATATTACCTTTAGAGAAAAATGAAAGAATTTTAGAATACACTTAGTGGCTCTTCAAAAAACGATTACGTACTTGATATGTAAAATTAAAATTAATTGCTCATGCATAATTATCATCACCACTTTCCAAGGAAATACCTAATAAGTTTCCATGGTAACCCAACAATTTTCCTTTATTATTGCTAAGGAAGGGTGAAATAGCTAACTTTAGATGGAAATTTCAAATGTACTTCAATACCACAGGCATGTCCTCTACTGCCAGTAGGCGTTCATATCCTTGACAAGGTTTCCTTTTAACCCATTGGTATGCTGGTCTCTCATTTTACTAGAAAATATTCATAACTTTTTTTTTTTCGATTATCGACAAAAGGCCATTGTTCAGGCGTGGTGACCAGTTGGTAACAATGTCATTCACCAGAGCTAATGAGATGAACATGTCGGATCATGATGATACCTCTTGTCCTTCGACCTAATGGTTGAATTCTATTACCCTGGCTTGATGGCCAGAGTAGTAATGTCACCCCATTAAGTCTTACGATCATGGTAGGTCGGATCATGGTGAGACATCATATCCTTTGTTCAATCCCCTTGTTCTTTTTTTGTCATTTATTTCTTATTTATTTATTTTTCTTTTATTATGACAAAATATTACTAAATGGGGTGGCTTATCAACTCTTTAAGATTTAGGGATGGTGTAAAAGGTCTTGTAATAATTACCTTTTTAGCTTGTCACTTTTCTTCCCAAAGTTTATTTTTGAAGGAGATCGATGAACTATGAGAAACTAAAATGAAGGAAAATTCCTCTAGTGGTGATTGAAGGAATGCATTATAAATATATTTATGTATTTACAACACCAAGGTTGTTTAAAGCTTAATAGGTTTAGAATTCTATTAAAATTTCCTTATAAAACATTCTCTTATGGAAATCACTTAGGTGAACTAATTGTCTCATCATTATATCAAGGAAGAGTTTCAATTAAAAAAAAAACTAGAAATAACAACTATGTCTAAAAAAAAAATTGTGGCTTAGAAAATAGCAATTGTGACTAAGGAAACAACAATTGTTACTAAGGAAACAACAACTGTGACTAAGGGAACAACAACTGTAATTAAGTAAAAAACAGCCGCGACTAAGGGAACAACAGTTGTGACTCAGGGAACATCAACCGTGACTAAGGAAACAACAACTATAATTAAGAAAAAAAACAACCATGACCAAGGGAACAACAACTGTGACTAAGGGAACAACAACTACAACTAAGGAAACAAGAACCTCGACCAAGGGAAAAACATTTGTGACTAAGGGAACATTAAGCTTATTTTCCTAGGATGGTAAATGTGTTGGAAGTTTTGCTGCTGCTAAGTAATTGGCCACATCAACATACCAGGGTGTTTTAACTGTCAACAAACAAATCATCACAAAAGTGGTCTTCCACTAGTAAAGAATTAGCCACTAGTGGAACTCTGGACATAGAATCCGCAACAAGATTCTTCTTCCTTGGAAAATCCTTTATGGTGATATCGAATTCTTGTAATAACAATAACCAACGAGTTATTATACCATTAGTAACAGGTTTATTAGCTAAATACATAATGGCAGAATGATCAGTATATAAAAAGACTAGGTATCATGTTATGTAGTGAGGAAATTTATTGATAGCATAAACAACAACTAAGAATTATTTTTTCGTCACTTTATAATTTAGCTTTACTGGTGTAATATTATTAATGGTATAATAGATGGCATAAGGCCTTTTATCTTCTTCCTACCCAAGAAAAACTCCTATTGTTGTGTTTGATGCATCAAATGAAATGTGGAATGGTAATTCCAATTTGGCCCTCGTAACACAGTGGTTGTTGAGACCAGATTTTGAAGATATGCAAAAGCAACACCACACCTATTAGTCCATTCAAATTCCACATTTCTTATCAATACATTTAGTGGTGGTTCTATTTTTTATTTTTTATTTTATAAAATGATGATAATAACCAACATAGCCAAGGAAACTAAGCACCTTGGTTGTTGTTCGAGAAGTAGGTAGCATAATAATTACCTCAATCTTTGTTGGGTCAACCTGTGCCTACAACAGAGATGTAGTTCCACGTAACTATGCCCTGCGTCATCATCATATGGATTTTTTCATTACTAAGGCATAATTTGCTAGTTATGCACCGTTCAAGAACTTTTTCTAGATTTTGTAAGGCTTGGTCAAAATCATTGTCGTAAGGAGCAAAACCATCCATGTATAGGTCAAGTCCTTCATTGATTAAATCGGAAAAAATACTAGATATTTCTCTTTGGAATGTGGCAGGTGCATTACACAAACCAAATGGTAAAACCCTATATGCAAATGTTCCCCATGGACAGTTGAACGTGGTTTTGTCCTGATCTTTGGGAGCAATCTGAATTTGTCTATATCCACTAAAACCATCCAGGAAAGAGAAAAAATTATTTCCATCAAGATTTTTGAGGATCTGATCTACAAATGGAAGAGGAAAGTGATCTTTTTGTGTAGCTTTATTCAATTATCTTTAATCCATACAAATTCTCCATTTGTCATTTTTCTTAGGGACCACAACCAATGATAAAACCCACTGACTGTCAGAAATAGGATATATGAGATTAACATCAAGAAATTTTGGTAACTCTTATTTTACTATATCCTTAATGTTTGTATTTAATCTTCTTTGAGTTTGGTGAATGGAAAGTGTATCTATTTCTATATAAATGTTATGTGTACAAAGTTTTGGATTGATGCCTCCCATATTATAATATTCCCAAGAAAAATATTGTTTATATTTCTGGAGGTTTTGAATTAATTTTTTTATGTTATATGTCATCCATATTAACATTAATATTCAAAGTCTTACCAGTTTCAATTTTGATGGGAACACTATTATGAACTAAAGTTGTGGGTATATGTTCATTGTTCGGAACCTCCAATGGATCTCCCTGGGCTTCATTATCAAGCATAGCTTTTAACATTTCACATGTTGGATTCCCAATAGTAGAAGGTTGGTTAATAAAACCATTAATTACATCATCCTCAGTTTTCCTTTTAAAAATAAGAGCTTCATCCAAAGTAAGAGGAGAACACAAATTTTCTTTGTGATATTTGGGAGGGAACGATTGATAATTGTCAACTGATAGGTTGGGTCTAGCAGGCGGATATAAGAAAAGATTTTTAATGACTTACCCTTTTTCAATTGTCATGTTTCTTGCCTGGCACCCTATATATGCATCTGGAGTTGCCAACCATGGTCTGCCTAATATCAAGGGGTGTCCATCCAACCTATTTCTAGGATTAATAACTAGAAAGTCCTTTGGGTACTCCTAGGAATCTACTGAAACGATAATATCATCCAAAGTTCCTTCTAGTTTTACTAACAATCTGTCAGTCAATTCCAACATAATAGAGTTTGGCTTCAATTTTGTGATTCCAAGGATCCCATAAATTTATACAATCAAAATGTTTATTGTAGCTCCTAAGTCCACTAAGGTGTTTGGGAAGTTATGACCATGAATTTGAATAGTAACTGCTGGGTTTCTAGGGTCATTATATTTAATAGGTATTTTCTTCCCTATGATGAGATAAAAAAAAATCCCAAGGACATGGACAGTAGGAAAGTATTTTGGTTTTCTTCCAGGTGTCTTGACACATAGTTCTTTAATGGATTTACCATAGATTGAGACATCTTGGATAGCCTGGAGAAGAGGAATTTTAATACATAAATTTTTTAGTTCCCCTACAAGATCAAAACCAGAACATATTAGCGGTTTAATCACATTAAGTCTCTTAGGGAATGGAGGAGAAACATCCATAGTTTTAATAGGCTCTTGTTGTTTATTTGTCTTATCAGGTGTATCCGTTTTAGTGACAACTAGGGTGTAAAAAGGATGTTGTGCTAAAGGCTTCTCCTCAATAGGATTTTAATTCTCTGCCTGCACTTGGTTTCCTGTATTGTCTTCTGGAAAGATAGTCTATCCAAATCTCAGTTGCATCGAATTACATTCAAAAGAGGTATAAACACAATATGAGTTTTCAAATATCTCTAAATATTGGACGGGCCTATTATTGATATTAGGATTTAGTTGAGAAGGTAATTAAGGATGTAATGGAGGTGGAACATTTTATGGAAATTGGATTGGAGCTTGCAATGGTGGTTGTGACTAAGGCAGTGTTCTGACAGATTGATTAATTGGTCCCATGGAATGATACCAGTTCTAATACCACATTGTTCCCTGAGTAGGTGAATTTTCCCAATGTGAAGGATATGAATTATTTGATGTATTTTTCCATGAAGATGTAGGATACTTCTGTTTGGCTACAAGGGTGCAGTGAATAGATGATTTATCTAGGGTGGTGCAAAGTACAATTGATATTTCCAGGTGGTATTAAAAGGTTGTTGGCCTTACCACATCGATCCAAGAATCTGTTACTGAGCATATTCTCCAAAATAAAACGGAGAAGGATCCTACATCATACATGCAGGGTAGGTTTGCTACTACCATCATTATGTCATGAGGTATGTTGGCTCTAGGTCTTCCTCAGCTTCCTTGAATACAACCTTCAATCCAAGGAGTGAGGGACAATTTTCAGTTGAGTGATCTTTAAAACAAATAACACATATTTAAATTGTGTCCAACAGACATTCTTTGTGGTTGTGCTTCTTCTGACAACAAGGAAGGAAAATAGTCAGGGCCTATTCTACGTCAATCCATTTTTTCTTCACCTACAGGACATTTAACTGTGTAGTTAATGTACTCAAAATATCAGTTTTAAAATCTTCTAAAAGATTACCAATTTCTACTCGTGCAACTCCTTGGACTATAGTTCTACTAGATCTACTAAGAGGATCTTGAATTCCATGGTAATTTGGAAGATTTTGTAATGGGATAGCCTTCATTGGTGCATTAACATGTGGATCAACAATAGGATATTCTATAGTTGAAGTTTGTGTTCCTATTGTTGCGTTTTACATTTGGTTATATATCTTCCATTAATCTTTAGGAATCTCATGATCAAGAGGTACTATCCACAAAATAATATGTTGGTGGGTTTTCGAACCTTGACTAGGTTTCATAGCACTATTCAGATCAAGAACTTTAGGGTCTCTCCTTACAATAGGTGTTGCAGGAAATTTTAGTTTAGAAATTCGTGGGTATGGTTCACTTATCTCACCTTCCCCCTTTTTTAAATTGCAAGAATTCCCCTCAGTTTTACTAGAAGGACTAAGATTCCTAACAGTTGTATCTTGAAATATTTCCTCATATCCTATACTTTTATCATGAATCTCAGCATTAGCTGTAGAAGATGACCATGTTACTTGAGGGTAAACAGTAGAACCCTTCCCAGATATTGTTCGGGTACCTACCGATGGTTGAGACTCTTATTTGTGAATGATTTCGTCTATAAATGTTGTTCTTCCAAGGCCAACTTGTCCTTGGGTTTTAATGGTTTTAGGATATATTTTTTACCTATAACTATTTGGTTTGTAGTCCTACGATTATTCCTAGTCATACACACTAAACAATCTAAATGCATCAACTAAGTGTAGGCACTGGCACAAGCTTTTTACTTAGTGCATGTGCAAGGTCTTACCTCCTATCTTTAATACCCAACCCTTCATAGATACAGATAACACTTCTTTGAAAACCTCCCCAGAAATGGCGCCAAAATGTTGGGGCGTTTTGTTGTTTCTAAAGGACCAACTGACCTCTACACATTAAATCATCAACCCGGAGTTTCGTCTGTTTATTTCAAGGTTTTCCACACAGTTTGTGCAAGACACATTGCTAATATCACCTAACTTGTATGATCCTAATGGAAAGTAAAGGCATACGAATGAAAGGAACAAATTGCACTTTACTAAAAGAAACAACTCATACTTGTTTCTAGACTTCAATCTTAAACATTCGAGACTACTAAAGGAATCAAATTGTTAAGCCTCCTACCAAAAATAGTAAATAAATCCAACTAAATACAAAGTTGTTTCCTACGGAACTACATCTACAAGAAATAAAAAACATTATAGCTAGAGATGAATTCACCAGAAATTATATCAAATAATTATAATTAACAACTCTACATTAATCAATAGGAAACCACAAGGAAAGATAACACTCCAAAGAACCAATTGTAGTAAATCTAACTCTATGATATTCAACTGTAGCTACTGCAAAAACTCACATTTTAACACCAAATCCGATTAACAACAAGTATATCTAGAGAACAAATAAATAATTAAATAATAGGAATTGAAAGTAGAATAAAAACTTAATAATACAAGAAATGACAGTAGTCATTCCAAGACTGGGCCCAAAATTGTTGGAATTCAACTACCTTGTGGCTAACTCAATGCAATAACTTAATGTCAAACCACAAACATCTCCAATAAATTATAACAAGTAAATAACAAGAAATGTTTGTAGAGATTTACAATATAGATCAAAATGATTACATCTCACACTATTATTCTTTTCTCAGGTTCAATCCCTCATTCTTATATTACAAAATGGACTTATTTTCAAATAGAGAGTGATCGTAAGAATATGAAAATTCTTAGGATTCTCTATTCAAATTAAAAAAATCTCCATCGTTTCCCAGAATAGTAGGGTCAGGGTATTTTCTCCAACTAATTCATCTAGGATAGAATTCAATCTCGTTTAGTTGGATATAACTAACCTGAACAATCCCACATAATCCGTTCTTCCTTGACTATTCCAAGGAACAACATCTGGTATGAGATATCCATGTTCAAATAACGGTTCAAAACATAAGTAAACCATGCCTTTCATAGTTTAAATCAATTCAAAAGAGATAAAATAATGAAAGGCCATTGAATCCTTTCTATAATATATATTGTGCAAGTTACCACATTCTGTACACAAAAATGCTTAGAAAACAAACATAGAAATAAGAAATAAGATAAGAAAAATATATCAATTATGAAGCCCAACATTTGTAGTAGCTTGGGCCCCCTGGAGGCTATGGGTTGAGACAGTTGTCTCTAGATCCCTGTAACAACCTTGGAAGAGACCATCTTGAATAAATTTACAAGGTAGACTTGGTTGATGATAGTGATGACATTGGATTCTCGACTCCTATAAGGAGTGGATCACTATGTGTGTACACTCAAGGTGAGGTGGAGCACCGATGGACCCACAGTGTTGGTAAAGGATGATAGACAACTGTTGGGATTGAGGAAGGAGGTCCTATGGAGTCCTTGTTATCCTTGGCAGTTGAAACCTACCTCCTCAACCAAGCACCCCTCCCATACTCTGGAATCTAGCTCAGGGGTGATAACAACAAGTAATTGTTCCTCCAGTTGTCTATGGTTAGGTGGAGACTCCTTGTCCCATACTTAGTTTCCCTATAAGTATTAAAGATAAGTGTTAGTTATTTGTCAACAAACCATAGGTGGAGAGTGATTCTCCCATACTTAGTTTCCTTGTAAGTATTAAAGATAAGTTTTTATTATTTGTTAACAAATCATAATGCATGATTTGGATTTGTGTTGGCATTTCCTATATGTATTACTGAAAATTTATGTATGTATGTTTGTAAATGCACCTCCGTGTTGAGTATGTTAGATATAACAATGTATGTATGTTTCTTATCGAAAAGAATGGTATTTATGAACAAAGATAGGAGCATGATCCGCTGAACAAAGAGTCATTGATGTGTGAACAACTTGTCGATATTCCTATGATGGAACCTTTTAATGTGTTAACATACAACAAAGAACAAAACATTAAAAAACAAGATGTAATCTTGAATTTGATGATATTCTAAGAAAAATGCCAAGGTTTGTTAAGAACAACACATATTTAAACAAGAGGAAATAGGCCATAGCCTACGATGAAGGCCTCAGAGGCCTTAGCATTAGCCTAAAGTTAACATAGGACTCTAAGACCATTTTTCTTATTAATAAGAGTAGTTACAATAGACAACCCCGTGTAGGAGGGTCTAAGTGATTTAAATCATCCTTAGTAGTTGATGTAGGAATAATGTATAAAATAAAAATTTTGGCTGATTGAATCCACTATTCCTAAGAGAGGAAACGTTCAAGCCCCTTTGGGAAGGCATATCCAACCTTACATCCTCAGCAGGTGAGGAATGTACGATTGGAATTTTTGAATTGATATCAGGGAACCAGAAGGTTATACATAAGAACATGGAGCTGCTTGCAATCCCAAAAAGGATCCTAGAACATTCAGCATGTGGAAAGAGAGGTGGAACCCCTTCAAGAGTTCACCCCAAGCCCTTAGTAAGTAATGGCTACAGGAGCACCTACGTCACCATGCCCTGAATCCATTGTCCAGGATTGGGTAAATTAGGATGGGTTAAGACTCATTATGACATCCATTTCTCAAGCTTAGTAGGGGTAGCACCGTGACACAGGTTAATGACCTCTTTTCATCGGTACTAGTTCTGCCAAAAGATAGGAGGAGGGAAGGACCGTTGAGTCTATGCCAAAACTGAAGAGATCATATCATGTTCATTAGCATAAGGAGGAGAAGCACTCATATGCGAGGTAAGTGTAGCCTTCTCAGATGCATCATAGATTATTAGGGAAAGGTAGGGTTTTTTAATATGTCTTATCAAGGAAGTAACTAGACCTGAAAATCCTTATGAAGAGTAGGCTTCTATGTGATCTTTCTGAATTTGGAGTTGAGAGGTTGCAAGACCAGAAAGGGCCAAGTGGATCCAAAATTAGGTCAAGGGTATGAGTCGATCAAACAAGGAAGGCCTTGAACTAATTAGGGAGGATAATAGGATCAAAGGAGAAATATTCTTTTGATGATTGAATTCTATGATCCCAATGAGGTCACTAGTGAAAGGAAACATAAGACTATAAACGATCCTCAAGCTAGGGCCTATTATATCTCAATATCCCAATGTCAGAATTTCTTAAAATTTGGAGGGCCTCTAGAGGAAACCCTAGCGTAGTTTTGGATAAGAGATAAAAGTCTTTTAATGGCTATACTGTGAGATAAATGATGTCGTAGGTGACCTATGGAGGTTAGGCCTAGAAAGAGAAGGAGAGGTGAGGAAAATAAACTTTGAAAATGATGACCTATGGAAGGATTAGTGCCTTATCCTTTGGGAGAGATGGATTCAAGGATAAGGTTTTGTTTAGAATTTATTTACCCAATCAAGGAGGTCTTCAAGTAACTTCACATGGCATTAGGGTATGAGAGCAACTACTCAATGAATTTACACTTCGGTTTGCAAAAAATGATGACTTATCAAGATGTATTCAGCAGAAAATAATCTCTAGGAACATTCACCCATTCATACTTGGCCCATGACAGATGTAACGCTATAAAATATTAAAATTTCCACAATTTCGCATAGAGAAGCAATACATTTTTGACTTGTATAGTGAAAATCAAAGAAACATTCATGTGACAAAGTAGATAACAAGAATACACATGAAAAATATTACTTACATGTACAAGTGAGTATATCCAATCACGAAATTATGCCAATAATGAAGCTCCAAGACAAGATAAATATACCCAAACATCAAAATTCATCCATATCTTCTAAACTCGTCCTCTAAAGGGAATGTGAAAATATCATAAGAGCTAATAACCCAATCGAAGTGATGATGAGAGAATGAATCACCTCTCATCTCTTTATACAATCTCTAATGAATTCAACTTAGCTAATTTGGCCTAATTAAGCCTTAAATAATAAAATAATGTGCTATAATAACACTCCTTGGTGACAAGCTCACCAAGATAGCTCAATAACATAAGAATAATCCTCTCAAGAGGGCAGAATGATCAATATAGTGAGTCGGGCTTTTGAGGAGGCCTAATGAAGTCCAAGGTGTTCCATGATGTGAAAATGGACTCCAAACACAACTATTCTAAAAAATGGAGGGTAATATATAATTGTATTCAAATTTCTATGAATATATTTGATGAAGTATCTTGCAATTTATGCATAAAACACAAACAATGGTGTTTAGTGTGGCATATTACTTCACCTCTAACATATTCATAAGAATTATGAGGGTCATATTTTCTCTAGTTACTGTGATGCAACTTACAAGTGACTTCAAAGGAAACTTAAAAGATTTAGCCAAACCACATGAGTGTAGATGTTGGAGGAAATTTCTCATGTCTTGTAAATTTGTTTTTGTTAATGTAAAAGTAGAAATTTAGGGGCACTCAATAAGGATTTCCCAGAAAATGAATAAATTTTAAGAGTTTCATTAGAGGAATTTTGAGGTCTAAAATGGGCCTCCTAAGAAAAATGTAGGACCAAAATTAACTTTATAAGAACCAATAGGATTCAAGATGATGATGTCAACCATGGGGGATGATTCACCATTTTTGGAGTAAAAATGTAAAAAGATTAAAAAATAATAAAATAATAAATCACTTTTTCAACACGTATTTTTAACTTATCTCTCTAATGTTTTACTCAAATTTCAAGTGGCAGTACTTGTTGGATCCAACATTTAATTCGTCATCCAAAGAGTACCCATGTTTCATACTTTTGATGGACCCTGCTACATGAAAAAACGTGATTGTAATCATGTTTTTTCATGTATTTCTCATTTTTCATGTAGCAGGGTCCATCGAAAGTATGTAACATGGGTACTCCTTGGACGATGAATCAAATTTTGCACCCAACGAGCATTCTTAGTTGAAATTTGGGTAAACTCATAGGGAGATAAGTTGAAAAACTAGTTTTTTCATTTTTCCTTCTAAAATTTGATGATTTAACGTAATCTTATTTTATTATTTCTACTTTTATTTTATAATTTCCTTAGGAGGCCCATTTAGACCTCAAAATTCCTCTAATGGTAGTTTCAACTAACAGTTTGTGAGGATATATGCATTTCCCCATTTACTTATTATGAATTTATGGTTTCCTTGAATTATTTTTAAGTGTGGACACTCGTTGGAAGAAGAAATACTAAATTTGTATACTTATGAGTAGAGCCCCACTAAGAAAAACTAATACTACATGAAAAATGTGTTTCTTGAGTAAACCTATAAGGAGATGATTTGAAAATATGAATACAAATAGAGGTTTTCTTATTTCCCTCACAAAAATATTTACCTATGGGGATAACATCAACATCATGAATCCTATTGGTACTTTTAAAGTTGATTTTGTTAGTACATTTTTCATTTTGAGGACCAATTTTTACCTATGAATTTCCCTAATGTGAGTTTAACTAATATTATATTCTCAATTGAATATCAAAGCTAGATTACAATGAATATCAACCTTGGTCCACATATAAGGCCAATGCATTCATAGATAACTTGATATTTATTGATCATGAAAATTCATCATGCTTTATTTTTAGGCATATAAAACCTTATTTCAGAGATTCTCAAATTAGTACAAGTGGTTGAAGATCATTGGTAAATATCTTGAGAATCTTTGGATTCCTAGTTATTTTTCAACCAATTCTAAATTTATTTGATTTCCCTTCGACTGTTGATCGACCACCAATCTCATTCGATTCTGCATGTGTGCTTGATCGTGATCCCTTCTACTGCTTGAGTAAATTATTGGCTTGTGTTGATTACTTGACTAGCCATCAAGTTTGATTGAGGTAACTACTTCTTGACTTAATCATCATCCTATCTTTCAATCAACTTGACTTCAACTGTCTCATGGAATTGTTGTCCTAATCGATTATTCCCAACTAGAATTTTTGAGGTTCATTCCTAGTCATCTTACTTGATTGGTCAATTGATTGACTAAACTCTATTCAACCGTGATTACCTGCAAAGAGTAAAACACCTCAACATGTTGAAGCTAGAAAGCATGGAGAAGATGTTATTAGAATAATAATAGAACCCTATTATATTCCAAGATTTCCCCCAATCTATTTTTTATTATAGGTTTTGAATGGGACACCATAGTGGTATAGCTCTATAAATTGTGCTCTTTTTGCATGTGAAGACCTTCACAACATGAATTACCCAAAGGAAATGTTAGGATATAAGGGGATTCCGAAGCCCATTAGGGTATGTGTAGTAAGAAAGTGAATTGTGAGAGATTCATGATATGTGCTACTCAGGATGAAGGAGGAATTATATAGTTTAGGTGTGACAAAGAAGACAATAAGTTGTATCTCACTCATGGCAACCTTGTGGAGTAAAAATATATAGATATGCATATGTATTTGGTTGATTGGCATAGTTCATATATGTTATGAATATGTAAGTTGTCTTTATGAAATTAAATTTATACTGATGGAATCATTTATGCATGAAAATGGCTATGAGATGCATGTTTTCCTTCATTATTGCTATAGATGTACATTAGATGCTAAGGACTTGAAGGACTCTCAAGGTAATGAAAGGATTATAAGAAACTGTTTTCTAAATATCTATCCAATCATAATTAAAATGAAAAGGCTAGCATTATGGATACAACTAAATGACAAAGAGATGAAGACATGGTCTTATTCCAAAAAGGAAAAGAAATAGAGGATAGTGTTGTAGGGTGAAAATGTTAAGTTGGGTTACAGTTTTGTGAGAATTTCCCATGAAAAATTCATAATCGCAATTTTTCAGCCGAACCAAAAAACAATTCAGTCAAATTATTTACATTTATTCGGATGAACTATTATACGAATATTCAGCCGAACAATTGGCCATTTAGATTAACACTGACTGTTTAATGGATTTTTTCTCAAAGGTGTAAAAATCGACAATAAGATTTTTTGGCCGAAAAAACAATTCAGTCAAACAATTTTTTCAGTTGAAAACTATTTTCGACCGAAAAAACGCCTATATGTGATGGTCAACAGACTATTGTAGACTTTTCTGCAATTTTTGGTTCATTGGTTTTTTACATTTGTTGGTTTTTTTTGGTCGTTGTGCAATGAGGTTGGCCTTGCAGTGTGGTTGTCTTGTAGGTGCGCGATTTGCTCTCTTCCCAGTAAGTCTTAGTAAAAGATGCAATGTTAAGAGAATCTTTCTTTCCATAACTATTGAATGATGCCAAAGTATTGATTATTTTTATACCATGTGCCTTCTCATGATTGAATTCCCATATAGTCACCTTGGCCTTTCTTATTGTGGGGAATTTACCTTATAAGAGCCATTAGTCTTATTTATTCTAAGGGCCATAATTTATCGCCACGACTGATTAAATTACTGAATGAGTCAAAGCCATATCTCTTGCATGCGTTATCGATCATGGCATAGCTAAAATCATACTAAACTATATCATTTTCCACTTTGAGGTCCCTTATACCATAGCCACAAATAATGAAACCTAGGTGAAGTAAACTAACGTAGGGATATTATTGCCTTTCAAGGGGTGATTTCATGTTTTCTGCCTTAGTTATGATTCTCTTTCTATATTTCTTACAGTTTCCCCTGATGATCTATTTTTGGAGCATAGTATTATCTCTTAATGATGTATTAGAAAATATTTTTGCTCTATTTTTTGTCGGAAGTGAAATAGGGGTTTTCTACCTTGACTTGTCGTAAGATGAATGCCTATAATATTATCCAATGTTCAAAGTGTTTTGGACACATGAATATGTAAAACGTTTCATCTTTAAATGAAAACGTTTTTGCTTTTTCTTCTTGAGGGATACTATTAGCCAAGTATAATGTAAAGTCAAAATTTTCCACATCCTTAGCTTTTAATAATGGTGATATTACTGCTAGAGGGCCTTTAATTTTTATCTTGAGGCTATGGATTAATTTGAGGAGTTCCTTAATCTGATCATAGGTTATTGGCTCAGTGGTTTGTTCTGTCACTGATTATTCTACAGTAGCCTTTGTGGGTTATCAATCTCGACCTAGGGGAGATTTTGTAGACTCTTGAAATGAAAGGGTCCCATTAGACCAAATGCTACATATGTGCTTGGATAATCCACTCCTAAATATTGATCTGAAGAATATTGACCCTTGATAGAACATTCTCAGTAAATGTAACTCATGCATAATATGGAAACATATGTGGGCTCCTCAAAGGTATGTTCTTGCTCGTAAATTCAAAATTTCCACATCCTATTTCCTTGGCAGTGACTACCGAATGATTCCAAAGTATTGGTTTTAGTTTCGCAGAATTTTACATTCCAATGTTGCAGTAGTCCTCCTATTTGATGTCGGGCTTAGCCTTTCTTGTTGTTCATGGAATTTTGTTGTGAGTTACTCCCATCCATTTTTCCGTTTTCTACATAGTTGAGCCAAGTTTGGGTTGAAAACGTTTATTTGTCAACTTTTAAAAAATTTCTTTTGGGTAAGAAATAAACTATAAATCAAATATAGAGTCATGAGTTTGTATGATTTTGAATTTAATGTTAGTTTAATACACACAAATATTGATTGTAAGCTTTGTTGGAGGAGGGCCACACTAATGTTGTATGGACATGCACAGTTGTTTCACTTGTACCCGTATTTGCTCTATTGTTGTAACTGTTTTTTTCCAGAGGAAAAAAACACTTCATTTCATTATAAGTAGAAGAGGAAGTACAATATCATGCATCTCAGATTCCCTGTTATTCTTCAACCCAACCCAATTACAATAAAAGTTCTACATAAATCCTATATTTTGTCCTTTTATCTTCTATGTGGCTCATTGACTCTACTTCATCCATCACTTTGGATATCCCTAATTTCAGTTTTATAGCCTTTTTCCCCACTTTTTTCTTCCAAATTAAAAAATGTTTACCTCCCCATACAATATCCTTACAAAAAGAGATATTCAAATTTAAAGTATTATGCTCTGTTGTTGAATCTATCACTACACTTTCGCTGCATGTACCTTGTTTTTCTCTGCTCGCTCCAACCATTAATGTTGCTCTGTTGGACACACTCTAGATATTAAACCAATGTATTTTGATTTCTTAAAATTGTGTTTAGGGATCCCCAATGACATGTTTCTACATTAATGTAGCCAACATGTTAACTATTACATCCAAGACTCGATGGAAAAATTGATGGCCAAGGTTTTTGGTGCATTTCAAAAAACATGATAGGAAACAAGTATTGTGCATATTTCAAAGAATAGGTACCAACGTAGGTTATTTAGTTTTATGAGTTGATCCAATAAGTTCTCAATTCAATACAATGTCGGCATAATATTATCATGTTGTCAGACTTTTTATGTGGTGTATGTATTTTAGTATTAGTGTATGTATTTATTCTAATATTACATCTAAATTGTAGGCAATAAATAGTATGATGGAACAATTGTCCAAAAAATATAATATTAATCAATGAGAGTTGGTTTTCATGTAAAAGATGACTCAAAAGATAGAAATGAGAACCATGTAATATGTACTATCTTTTTTATAATAATCTAAAGAAGTAATGTTTTTTTCCTCTGAAAAAAAAAACTAATGGTAATGATTATATGATTTAGATAGTCTATGATTATCCTTGGTAGAGATTGTCTCTTGTTTTTGGGTCGAGTTTCCATTGTCCTGTCATGCACCTCTCACTTCGGGGGAGGTGTGCCCATGAAACACTAGGCTACTAATATAGTGAACTGTAATAAAAAGTTTGGTAATGCTACATATTGAGTTAACTTTCCAATGATATATTTTATAGTTTTCCAGAACCTAAGATAGTACCAAAATTTACCATGTGTTCACTTAAGTAGTGGCTTCCCATAGGTCAATTGATTTTCAAATTTTCTTCCACTTCATAAGATTTTAAGAGGTCATAAGTTCAAAGTCGCTAATACCCACCATGGGTACTTTGTGTCATCTAAGCATGTGGTCTAACTAACTAATTAGAATGAGTCTCGCAATGGATTACAAGTACCAAATTAAAGTGGCAGTGACCAAGTAATTTATCATTTCCCAAAGGACTTGATGAATTCCACTATCAAATTGAACCTCTTATTTGCAAATACAAGGTACTAATATAGGTTCATGAATATTAATATACTCCACTTATATATAAATATTTAAAAAAAATTATATTCATAGGTATTCACGTTACAAAAATTAGGTTTTACCCATGTTCACGCATTCTACATATACATAATTATTGTAGAAAAAATCATACTCATAAATAGATATTTTATAGAAATTAAGTTTTATCAAGACATTAATTAATCTATATAATTGTGTAGGGATATGAAGCCAACTATTGAATTGTAGCTAGACCTTCTCGATCTGAATCTATCTATTTTAATTTCAACTAAATATCAACAAGTTGCTTTTGTTGATGTGTTATGTCACGCAAATCAGTTTTCAAGGATAGAGCACCAGACTCCAAGCTTGTTGCACTTGTATTTTGGTCGATACAAGATAAGAAAATTTTTGCATCAAAATTTTCAGAATGGCACATTTCCTTTCCAATTGAATTTTAAGAGTGATATTGGAGTATTGAGCTTCCATTCCTTAATATTATTTAATTACATCCTATTTTGATTTATTCAAGTGGATATTCATCATATATGTAAGTATGTAAGTAAATAAATTCCAATTATTTCAATAGCATACCCCTTTGGGGTGTCTCTTCAAGTAGTTACACCTTAGGAGGTAATATATCACACTTTATATTCCTTTGTTGGTGTTAGTCATCATATCCAAGTGTCACATATAAAATTATAGGCTAAATCCTTGTTGTAATATTCTATCATTCAATCACAATATATATTTATTTTTCATCATTCTCCCATAAACTAAGGCATTTGCAATAAATAAATATATTATTCATTTTATTGAATTTGTTTTTTACAGAGATTAGAAAACCCATTAAACATGGTTGAAAAATGGACATTATGCATAGAAGTTTCGTGTTATCCCAATCTAGGGCAAGCAGTGATTATTTATGTGCTATGCAATATTGCGACGAACAAAGTCCTCCAAAGGAAAAGGAATGTACCTGGAAGGACAACAAAGAATGAAGCACATTATATTTCATTGATAAAAGGCTTAGGAACAACTAGAGAGTATGGATCCAATGGAATTGTAATCTTCACCAATTCTGAACTTATGTTCAACCAGATGAAAGGTGTGTACCAATTCAGAAACGAGAGGTTAAAAAAACTGCATGGAGAAGAAAACATTATTGCTAATCAATTTCAATCATTTAGCATAAGACATTTTGCAAATGTTAATAGGATGTATGGGGCAATGCTAAATCAAGATTTGTGTGTGAAATATGAATTGGTGTTTAGAAGCTCTCCATCAAAATTTATTGATGTACATTGCAAGATATATTTGAGATGTGTGTGTTTTTTAGTTATAAATGTGTTTTTTTTAATGACCATGTGTCTTTTTCATTTCCATACTAAGTGTGCCCCCACTATGTAAGAACAACTTGGTGAACCTAACATGTTTAAAAAAAATTGTATTTAATTTTCAAAATGTGCACTCCAACATTTTTTTTAGATTTTGTATTTAATTTTCAAAATTTGCACTTCAACGTTTGTGCTTTTAGTCTTGAGTATATTTTAGATGAAGAATTTACACCAAATAATTTTGAAGAAACCCTCAGATAGTTACATTAATTTTTTGAATTCTTGATCTTTTTAAATAAAAATATTAAGATATTTTGTGTTTAATTTTCAAAAAGTGCACTTCAACATTTGTGTTTTTAGCCTTGAGTACACTTTAAATGAAGAATTTACATCAAATAATTTTTAAGAAACCCTGAGATAGTTACATTAATTTTTTGAATTCTTGATCTTTTCAAATAGCAATTTTAAGATATTTTGTATTTAATTTTTAAAATGTGCACTTGAACATTTGTGCTTTTAGTCTTGAGTATATTTTAAATGAAAAATTGACACCAAATAATTTTAAAGAAACCCTCAGATAGTTACATTAATTTTCTGAATTCTTGATCTTTTTAAATAGCAATTTTAAGATTTTTAAATGCATGAGGTAACTTCAAGGATCACATCAATTTTCTGAATCCTTGATCTTTTTAAATAGAAATTTTAAAGATTTTTAAATGCATGAAGTAAATTCAAGGGTTACATCAAATTTTTGAATTCTTGATATTTTTAAATAGCAGTTTTAAAGATTTTTAAATGCATGAGGTTCAAGTTTTTCTTTAAAGATTATATGTTATGAAACTAGCTCACAAAAAGATAGAAAATATAGTTGAACGCCTTAGAATTCAGCCTCTTCGAGGGGGCAACCTCCTTTACATTACACAAATGAACAATTCTTGGATGATACAAATGAAAATACCTCCTTTCTACATAGAGGAGTCTAAGTGGTCATAATATAATCAAAGCCGACATAACAATAATAATGTAAGGGCACAATAATAACAACAGTGGGCTTTTATGGGGCGCAATAGTAACAATATGGGCACTACATGGGTACATCAATATAATAAGGGGGTTGTACTAATAACAATAATGGGTTACATGTAAATCAATTGTATGTGTATATATGTGTAAATGTCTATCTTGCATGTGTATAAATACATTTGTTCACATGTTTCTATATTTATGTAATTATATTGATGCAAGGGGTGAAAATTTTGACCGATGTAAATGTAAGCGAAGCAGGGAAATTCAAAAAGAAGACCATACGCCAACTACCACCTATCCCTCTGATATTCCTGATGAGCTTCCTTGCGAAACACATGTCAAACAATGTAAGTTACAGAGATGCATAAGTCATTATTCAAAATTGGAGAAAGATCTTGAGAGTTTGGAGCTCCTCGCAGAGAGTCGACAAAGCTTAGAAATAGTTGTGCACTCTCTAAGCTCATTTCTTGATAGTTACAAGAAGATTGGGACAACCATTGAATGTTTTATAGATATGATGAAGCATAGAAAGGAAGCAATAATGGGTCCCAATAAATGGGCTGATGTAAGTAAAAGGGTTACAAAATCACATGCAAAATCTATGTTTAATTTCAAAGAAGGGACAAAAATAAATATCCTCAAGATGCAATATTTCAAGCACCTTGAAATAGCTAGCCATTTGTATGATAGGTTCCTTGCAGCATATGGAAAGCTACCATGGAATGATGAGGTTCCAAATTATTTTGCAAAATTATTTTGTACATAATTCGTTTTGGGTATGAGACCTAATTATATTGACCTTCCATCTGAATATTATGGTAGTGGGAGAGGTTGGATATATAAACGTAAGGGTGCATTAAAGGATACTGAAATTCCTCACCCTCTACCACCTTTGGTACCTCAACCTCCTCGTCTAGTAACTCTGCAGTCAGATATGGATGGCACTTCTCAAGTTGGTCGAGAAGTAAGAGATGCCATTATAGACAACATCCAAATTTCATTGACTGGAATTGATGTCAATATAAATTGACAAAGAGCACGAGTTGTTGCACGTGCTAATTTTGTATGTAAAAAAATGAGCAGATAGATAATATGAATACTGAGGAGGTTAAAGCATATGAAAAGGGTTGTTGTGATAGTTGGCAAGACCTAATTGGTCATGAGGAAGAGGGTGTGGGATCAGTATGTGTTAATGGTTGGGTGTATATTTTAATGTAATGTAAGGTATGTGTTAATGTCGATTAACATATATTTTGTTAATTTTTACAGATGTAATCTAACACAAATGTATAATATGTTCATAATTTGTAGTTAACTCGTTTGTTGAATGAGAATTTTGATAATATCATTGTCCCAAGTTCAGGTTCCAATCAAGATAAGTTGAGAGATATTATTTTTTTTTAATAGTTCATGTTGATATTATTATTCTACTTTTATTATATTGTTATTGTGAGGACATATTTTTAAAAGAAATAATTACATGTATAATTAAATGTTAATAGACTTCGATTTCATCCAACGTTTTCGACATAGCGCCACCTTCTTCCCCCCTATTAGGAGATGTGTCAAATATTTTCTCTTCACAAGTATTGAATCTTACACTTTTGTTTTGTTATAAATTGAAACAAGTTTCATTAGAAAATGAGATCTTTATCTTACATTTTTAAAAATTTCAATTTTAGGTTTGTGAAGACAATTTTCATTCTCCATGGACTTTGTTGATGGAGTCAGCAATTAGGATAGGATCATCTAAACAATTTGAAAAAGTTGTTTAACAATTTTCTTAATATTGAGATTTTATGCATTTTCATGTGCAATTTTAAATTTTTAATATATACATGTACATGTATTGTACATGGCATCCATGAGGGAGAAATGCAAGGGGGACACCATAAGGCAATGCATGGAATTTGAAACTCGAATCGGTTACAGGGATTGAATCGTCTAGAAAATTTGAAGGAGTTTATACTTGTTTTTTTTTACTATTATGAGTTTATGCATTTTCATGGGCATTTTTAAGTTTTTAATATATATACATGTACATGTATTATACAGGTTTTCCATGAGCATACAATCCATGGTGAACACCACAAGCGTGCAATGGACGGGGAACACCATGAGGTATTGCATGGAATTTGAAACTGTTTATAAAAAAATTAAAAAATATGATTACATTCTCATTTAATTTTAAAACATTAAAATTTAATTTTAAAGTACAAAATATTAAGTATATATGCAATTACACATGTTGTGCAGGGTACCCATGTTTCTGATGTGAGCATGACGATGTGTATAGATCATATATTTTAGCAAGATTCTCTTTGATGCAAATTTTTATTTGACTGTGCTTTTATATTATATTTACTTTTATCATGATATAAATTTTGGACACATTTAAAGTAAAACTCTTTATTATCCCTGTAGCACAGGGTATAAAGTATTTGAAAATGTGTAGACGAATAATTAATCAACCATTTAACTAAAAATTAAACAAAAAATTATAACATTAACATTGTAAACAAAATTAATTAATTAGTTTTTATTATTTTATTTTTATTTATTTCAATTGTGATTGGTTGAGTGAGTTTCCCTCTTATTTTATAATGATGAAGTTGTCACATGATCATACCTACCTCATCACTTTCGTGCAAAAGGTATGCTTGTTGCTTATTTACCATTAAAATACATCATGATTCAGATGCAATATCTAAATAAATTACGAGACAAATGTTAATAGTTGTCAAGCCAACTGGAACGAAGGCCATCAAATTTGAAACAGTGAGATTGCTCGCAACCAAATAAAATATTAAAACAAAAAAGTCAATTCAACATTTCAATTTGAAGGAAAAAAATAATTAATGAGAGTTTAAATTTTGGCTTATTAAAATGAAATATTGATTTACATTTACACTAATAATAACATTATATTAAAATTAAATAATGTCATATAAATATGAAACTAATTGCACCATATAAATCAAATGATGTAGTACATAAATTTTTGTTTTGTCCTTGTATTAGGTTGTATTATATCTTATAATATGAGTGGTTAAAATTATATTGTAAATGAGTTTAAAAAAAAGAGAGAAATGATACTCCCCATTCATGTGAAGATGCATGTTTAAAAGCTCAACCACCTGCATCCTCATTCTTTGATTTCATTCCAAATTCCATATTCTTTAAATTCATTGGTTTTGATCCCACCCTCCCCATGGTCACTTACATTATCTTTTTGTTAAATAATTTCTACAACTTACTAATGTTGACAATAATACTGAGAGGGGGGGGTGAATCAGTATTATCTAATTCTTTTTCAAAATCTTTCTTATTTATACTTTGAATTATTTTTGCATACCAATACCATAAATAATGAGCATGAACAAGAAAATCAGACAGTCACATTAAAGAACACC
>APFE031138113.1:0-16764 GCA_000404065.3 Pinus taeda
ATGAATTAATTAATTATTTTTCAAACAACTGCTAAGATCAAATTCGAATTTTAATTCTCAATTTTAGTTCAGTGACTAACTAAAATTGGAATGTATCCCAAAATGCTATTTATATCAATGCTATTTTTAGCACTTCTATATTTAGTATTTCTTGTTTCTATTTTTCAACATATAGTGCTACTTGGGAGGAGCATATTTCACATTTGACGCAGGTGTTGGAAACATTGAAGAAGCACCAACTACTAGCAAATATAAAGAAATGCAAGTTTGCGCAACAATCCTTGGTGTATTTGGGATATTTGATTGGTGGAGGAGAATTGAAGATAGATCCTTCCAAGATGGAGGCCATCATGAAATGGCCAGTGCCTACTGATGTTATTGAGGTTAGGATTTTAATTGGAGCAACACAGTACTTGAGGAAATTCATAGACTTGTTTTCAGTGCAACAACACTGCTCCATGCCATAACAACAAGTGGGAAGAGTTTCAAGTGGGGAAAGGGAAATAAAAGGCTTTGGATGAGTTAAAGAAGAAGATTAGTGGAGCACCAATTCTAGCATTACCAAACTTGCAATGACCCTTTGAAGTAGAGGCAGATGCGAGTGGGTATGTTATGGGAGTTGTCTTGATGCAAGGAGGAAGGCCTATTTGCTACCATTTTGAAGTATTTAATGGGGACGTTATTAACTACCATACCTACGATAAGGAGCTCTATGCCATGGTGCAAGCTATGAAGAAGTGGAAGCACTATCTGATGGGAAAGGAGACAATAATCCACACGGATCACCATCTGTTACAGTTCCGACAGGCTTGGAATAAGTTACAACAATCCAGGCACTACAAGTGGATGGGGTTTTTACAACTGTTGCATTTGGTGAACAAGTATAAGAAGGGAATCACAAACAAGTTAGACGATATGATTTCAAGGCCACCCACATCAAAGATTACAACTTTGCAGACTCTTATGCGCATGGATCCATTCACCCATGATGCATACAGAGAGGCATATTCAGAAGATGAGGACTCCAAGGAGGTGTATCAACAGTTGCAGAGCCAAAGTCATTTGCATGATGGTGACAATACCATTGACTACCATCTCCAACATGGGTTACTCTATAGGCTAGATAATCTATGTGTTCCCAATGGTGAGCATTTGTAGCTGATTAGAGAGGCTTACACCTCCAAGGTTGCAAGGCACTTTCATGTAGGGAAGATCGTGGCTAACTTGCAGAGGTATGTGTATTGGACCAAGATGCAAGAATAAGTAGCTAGGTTCATAAGAGGATGCATGCTTTGTTGTATTATCAAGCCTAGAAACAAGAAATAGGGTATGTATCATCCCTTACCTATACCTACTTGACATTGGGAAAGATTTTCCATGACTTTGTGGGAGGTTTACCGATAACTAGGAAGGGACATGACTACCTGCTTGTGGTAGTTGACAGGTTCAGCGAGATGTGCGTTTTGATTCCATGTAAAAAGACCATAAGTGGACAAGAAGTAGTAAACATGTTATTTGGAAAGGTCTGGGTACACTTTTGGATACTAAGGAGCATCATTTCAGACAGGGATACAAGATTTCTTAGTGCATTCTGGACTAAATTGTGGGAGAAGATGGACACGAAGTTGAAGAGATCTACAACATTCCATCCATAGACATATGGGCACACAAAAGTAGTCAACAAGGCATTGTGCAACTTCAGAGGGATTACAACCAGAAGCATTTGAAGAAATGGGATGAAAATATGGCATATATACATCATTCTTATAATAGAGCAGTCCACACTTCTACAAGAAAGTCCCCATTTGAAACTTGTTTTGGATATTTTCCACCTTCACCTTTGGATATTGCATATGGTAAACAAGGAGGAGTGAAGGAATACATTACAAGAGATGCTTTGAGGGCTGAAAAATTTATAGAGAAGATCAAGTAGATCCATCTACAGGTACAAGAAACACTGCAAAAGTCGCGGGGGAAGGATAAGGCCAGGCATGATAAGCACTGTTACACAACATTTTGTCACTATCCTTGTACTCCCCATTCCTTGATACTAGAGGACCTCTACAGTGAACCCTACATGCTTTCCCATCATGAAGAAACTCCCATTGTGTCCCTCTTCATGAGAAGAACAATTCCCTTTTGCATCATTTCACAAAAATCTTCTGTTTATCCCAGTTTACAAGACCAATGCTACTGACCAGTGTCCTCCTCGTGCCGATATGCAGGCTTTGAAACTGTCCCTAGTGCCGATTGAATTGATTGAGCCCTTTCTCATTCGCATTGATCCTATTTTGGAAAGTTTTTTAAATATGGTGCCAAAGATTCTAGCTCTAGAAGGTTCATAACGAAAGTCTGGTAAATGGTTAGGCCAGATGGAGCCGAGGAGGTCAGATTGGGCTCCTTTCCCCTATTAGGATGGAACTACCTCAAGAGATAAGTATCTAGTATGTGTGCTAGTGCTAATTAAGTTTTTCTTGGAGTAATAAGCAAGTTATCCTTACTTTGTAGCTCTCTAGTTTGTGTTTAAGGGAGAATTGTGAGTTAGTTTGGTGTGAAGCCTAAAGGGAAGAGCCATGAACTATCATTTTTGGGGCCATGCATGGAATGCTAATAGAAGTGTGTGGGAACCTAGGTTTGTCAGAGGAGAACAAAAACGTCCAGACGTTGATTGTAATCTCTTCTTGATTTATTCAAGATGCAACTATTGATTGATTTCCTACATAAGATTTCATTTCACATGTTTATGGATTAATGTTTCTTGAATTGTTAAGTAGGTTGAATACAATTTGTATATTATCACGGTTGTTGTCAATGGTTGTCTACTTGTTTCAGGTGTTCGCAAGAAGAAACATTGTTAGACAACAAAATGACCTCCTCATCAACTCAGAGGTGAAAGACAACATGACTGAAGAAAAGACCACAATTGCATGCCTTGACTCCACATTAATGCTGGTTGTACACTATAAACCTGCTTTATAAAGCTTGTTACGAAACCTAAGGGTGCGTTAGTGACCCTGCTAACTCAAGTTGTTAGACCAGGGGCAGCGTTAGTGAACTAAGGAAGTTCAATGGGTCAAACCAACAAATCTGCTCACAAATATCTAGATATTTATCCCTAAATTTGCTCAAGAAAAGCAAGAAAATTCCCAAAAATCAAACTATTTGGGAAAATGACAATTTGAAAAAGAAGGCAAATGGGAAAGAGCTAGAAATTAGGGCAGGTTCATTTCTTTTGCCCTAGTGAACTCTATGAAGATCTTGGCAACCCTAACTTGATTACTACATAAGCAGTGAGAGGGCCATGTGAAAGGGGTCAGAGCATTTGAAAGGATAACCTACTAAGCTGTTGTGAATTTTCACATACTTGACGAAGTGAGCTAGGAGAGAGAGAGAGAGAGAGAGAGAGAGAGAGAGAAGCGAAAGGGGAAAAGGAATACTGATACAACAGATGGTTGTAATCACTCTTCTGTTATTAATGCAGAACTACAATTGTGTTCCCTAATCCATGGTGTCGGTAACCTTTGTTCATTTGATACTTATTTAGATGAGTGGTTTAGTTGTATGCAAATAGATGTTCATTGTGCATTCCGACATTAGTTTTCAAGATTGTATGCTGTGATTGTGTTTTCCTTTCATTTGTACATGAATCGTTTGGAGCCGGTTTTGAAGGAGTTCTTCTTGGCTACATTGAGATATCCAAACAAATCTAGAAGGAGACTTGTGGTAATCCTCTTTCCATACTTTGTTAACTGATATTTGATAGATGAACATGTGTATAACTTGGTAGCTTCTGTAGATAATCTTACAGTCTGTTGAAGGTCTCGGGAAGACATTTGAAGGTAGTTTTCATTCTCCATACACCGCGCATTTTACCCCATAGCAGAATTGGCGACTTCGCAGAGGACTATACATCTAGTTCCCGATTTACCTAGACTCTACTCGGTTCTCTCTTCCTTCTAAGAGCTCCCTACTCTTCTGCAATCCTTTTTTGATCCACCAAATACGTTGTTGCATCCTACTAGTATACATTCGTCTCAGAAACTGACCTTGGAAACCCTTGTTGTGAAATATTTCCCACACTAATGCAGGTTACCATGCTACACAGAGCTTTATAAAGCATTATGCTTGTGTACAGGGAGCGTTAGTGACCCTACTAACTCTCTGCAACCACTATTACAGAGCGTTAGTCTCCCTTTTCCTTGATTTCCAGTAGTATCTATGGACCAAAGGGGATGGAAAATCTTCTCATGAGCTGAAATAAGATTTGCAGTTGTACTATGTCAGCAAAATTGGTGTCCTAAAAATTTTTTTTAGGAAAAAGTTTTGGTTTTTCTCTCTTAAAAAACACTTTTTTTGAAAGAAAGACTGATAATTTGTATTCATCCTTCTATTTAAATAGTTGTGAGTTGCTTCATTTTGGTTTTCAGTAGTTATTAGGAAATATTGGAAAAGAATCTTTTGGTTATGCATGTGTTGAAAGACTATAGATGCAAAGACGAACTATGAATATGTGAAAATTATGAATATGTAGAATAAAGCTTGTTTGCATCAAATTGAATTTTTTTTAGAGCATTGTTTTACATGATTTATTGAGTCAAGAGTCTCACCATACTTAATACATCAACACCCCTACTGAAGACAAATAATCAAGTACACATAAAATTTACATTAAAATCAATCAGTTACTCTTTTGAGAAAACCAACATTAGCTAGGCTAGGATCTTGGGATAAGCATGTGAGTGAACTACCCAAGGTTGAAAACCAAAACTAGTGTCGTTAACAAGAAAAACATTCCTTCTGCACTCATATTACAGGGACCAATCCACTAACAATGGAGCAAAATACAAGACAACATTAGACTGTAATTGAAGGTAGCTTGCCTTCTCTTATAAATCCTTTGGGCATTTTACTGGGGGTCCATTCAAGGATTTCGACACTGAGTCAGGGAGTTAGGTGTCCTGCCCACATAGCATGCCATCTATGACTATGTCCCCCCCAGTGATGTCTGTGATCTGAGGTATCTCTAGTGGCCAAACTTATAGGGACTTACACAAGGTGACTGGGATGCGCTGTCCTGGTACCTAACGCAGATGGACCTACTTTGTCTTCAGTTTTTGGGAGGGTGCTCATTTTCACGAGAGTACTTGGCCCCTCAATCTGAGGTTTGGGCGAAGCTCTAAAGTAACCATACTGGTACATCTAGCCATCCTTTTCTATTATTCATTGAGATACTAGGTTTCATCTCCGGTGATCAGTGCGTATCAGACAAGGTATTTTCCCTCTGTTTGCTGATTAATAGACTTAATGTATTTTTTATATTAGGTACCCAAGTGTTATCATTTCGAGACTTTAAATAAGATCATGAAAAAATTAATTTGACAAAACTTAACGGTCACTATGGCTACATCCGGCCCTCGTCATCACTCTAGACGATTGTTAGGACTTCCTCAACTCATTGTGGAAGATCCACCGAGTTCCACTGAACCGGATTCCTCCTCTCCGAGGGATTAGTCTCCTCGATCTCACATGAAATCTATTTGGACAATCGATGATTCAAGTTTGTTGGAGGATTTATTCACAGAAGGATTTCTTCCTCCCTTTAACACCCTGCTCACGAATCCGTTGGAACCTATCTTGGCTCTCGTGGTACCTTTACTTCTTGCTTTAGTAGGTGGAACATTCCCATCTATCCAGTCAACGAATCATGGGTTGTGAAACTTTAGGGACACTGTTGGTCCTTTACCACTCCCCCAGTCGATAGTCTCCACAACACCAATAATGGCAAATCTCGCTATCCCATTTGTCCCAGGTACAACAACTCACATGACACCCTCTTTGAGTAGAACCCAGCAGATACTAGATTCCACACTGCATACCTTCGAAAAGTGCCACATACAATGCCCCCTATAACACTCAATGCAGCACTATGGGCGTGGTTCCCATTTACCAACAATATGGTTGGGCGTCAATGTACAGTTCAAACCCCCAGATTCATATACCTGGGGGGGTTCCCAATATGCACATGCTGGTAGGGAACGTAATAGTTCCCCCTATGTTCTCAAGCATGCATGGTCAGTTGCTAATTGACATGAGCATTCCCTCTGCCAATCAAAGTCAAATGGTTAGTTATGTGTCAAGTGGGAACCCACAAGGGGTTCCCAACCAATCCATGGGGGCACCCTACTCATGTACTGAAATGAGTCAAGGGGGCACCGCTTATACTGGGGCAAATTTCATACCCCAGCATTAAAATCCTCATGGAAATCCACTCGACAACACCATACCACAAAGCAACTGCTACACCACACAACCCATGTACACTATGGGGAACCAAATGATGGGAGGAGCACAAAGCTCCTGAAGTCATCTGTCATCACCATGGTTCGAGTTGGGGGCACCTAACTCTCTGCCTTTCTTGGAAACGTTGGATATACCCGACTTATACAAGCTGAAAAATGACCCCATCTATTACAACTTACAATGGCCACTGATCCCGCATAAAATACCATCGAACATCCCAAAGTTCAATGGAAAACAAGGGGAGGATCCAGGCACCCACATCACCACCTACCATCTCTGGGGTGTTTCAAACTCTATGGTGGATGATAGTGTCCAGTTATGTCTTTTTCCTTGCACCCTCACTGGCAACACAACGAAATGGTATATTGAGGTACAACGCACATCAGTAAACACCTTTGACACTTTAGCAATGGAATTTCTAAAGCACTTCCAGTTACCATTCTGCTATGAGACTGGCACAGAGATCCTCACTTCATTTCGTTAGGATACTGCCACCCACATCTCCAATCATATTCATGAATGGAGATGTAGGCAGAGGTTAGTAAAATCTCCCATCCTAGAATTTCTCTTAACGGACTGGTTCTATAAGTCCTTACTCCCACAAATTGCTAGGGATGTAACTCTAGGTGGTGCGGTCATAGAAGACAAATCCATACGTCGTGCCGAAAACTTAGATTTGATATATTCACAATCTGGCACTCTTTACAACATAATCCCCAATGCTCCTCGTAACCCCAATGCTTCCACCACTCAGCACCCCGGAGCGCATGCCGATGGGATTGTCGGCGCAACCTCTAGGTTCGCTGTAAAACAACTTAGTGGTTCCATTGCCAAGTTGGCAAATGACCATGCTACCAATACAACTGCTCTTCCGGCCACTGCAATAAACTTTGTGCAGTCTACGCAAAAATCCAGTGGCAAGAACAAGAAGAATAAGAGAAAGACTGCTCCTTCTGAAGAGTAGTCACCCAAGCAACCCAACCCAAAACAAAAGGCCACTGCGCCTACTGATGAGGAAAAGGATAAACCCACTAGATATCCATGCAAACTCTGTGCTAAAGACCACACGACTTGGCATTGTCTGTGGCTTTAGGAATGCACAAACTACCTTGCCAAAAGGGATTCTGGTAAGGCACCTGCTATCCTTAGAAATCCTTTTCCTACTCAACAACAACAAAATCTTATTGCCAACCAACCGCAACCCCCACAAGGGGACAAAAATGGTTCGCAACATCCTTCGGTTGGTGAAGGACCTTCTACCATTTACACATTTGAAATGATAGAACTCGCCACAAGAGCGAAACCTTATGGAGCTCCTGCAACAAACCATCCTCAAGTATAAACCCACCACCACCTGAAAATTTGCATATCAAAAGGCCAGCTGAGGACTTTGTAATTCGACCCCCAAAAGGGGCACTTTGACGAACAATGCACAATAAATCTCCATGTGCTGCCCAACACTACATCATTATAGAGGATTTGGTGCAAGCACCATCGGATATGTCGACACTCAAAGTATTAAAAACATGCCCAACCCAACAGAAAGCTTTACTTTCGGCTATTGGAGGTATTGACCCAATGGATTCCATGCTTTCTATTTCAACATGGACAAGTGTAAACCTCCCATTTCTCAATAGCTTACATTCCAAGTGCATATCACTTCGAAAGGTAAAGGTATACATAGAACTGTCATCGACGAAGGTGCTTTTACTTGTGTCATGTCGGCTTCATGTTGGCTCGCCATAAGTTCTCCAACCCTAACCCTGCCGTCGAACTCCCTGAAGCTTTTTACGGCCACAAATTTATCCCAGAAGGGTACCTAGGCTGTCTCCCCATCAATTTGTATGGGAAAACTATAACAGTGGACATAGAAGTCTTGGAAAAAAAATAGACTATAATCTCTTGCTGGGTTGCAGTTGGATATATGCCATGATGGCCGTCATATCGACTATATTTTTCATCATCCTATTTCCATTGGATGGAAAGGTAGTTACAGTAGATCAGTTTTCTTTCTACACCCTCGATTATTCACCATTACCAAGTGGCTTCGTACCCCAAGTAGTAGGTGGAATTGATTCTTATGTCAGTTTAGGTATCGGCCTACTAAAGGCTTCTTCCCTCATGGGTTGGTTTGCTCTCTAGCCATCCAAGGTTTCATAGACGGTCAACATGCTTTCATATATTCCTCATGAACTGACTGATCCATGGATACTTTCAGCTCATTCTGACTTTGACACAGTCAGAGACCAAATGCCGTTGTCACCAGCTGAATCGGCCTACCAAGGCATTCAATTCACATCCCCATCTTCAGTCATGTTGGTTATTTCCGACTTTACCACCGCTCTTCCCATAACTGCTCCTCCTTTAGATCCATTCAATCAACTCCTACCTACGGATGAAACCGTTTGAGAAATAATGAGTTTTGGAGAGCAACATTGGGAGGATTGGCACCATTTGTCCCGATATCTGATTATGACATGATGCCTCTTCAAGTCCTATCCCTTGACATACTAGAAATTGTTTCCTCACCATACGAGATCATCCAAACTTCGGATGCAGAAGGAAACATGGGTGACACTTCTATATCATTTCCCATAGATATTTCAGTCACGATAGGCATCATCGAAAACATCCAGATGCGAGCAGATTGCAATCCTGAGGAAATTGCGAGCTCCACTTGCCTATTTCAGGAATTCTATGATGTATTCAATGGGTCTCACGAGGAAATGCCTGACATTCATCTGTCGAATGTTGCGCATGAGATCCAGATTTGAGATGATTACCAACCCATTGGGTATCAGATCCCTTCCCTAGAAATAGCCATTGAATCCATTCCCGGCACTATGGCCGAAGAAGAATGCTTACTATACCTTAAATAGATGGATAAAACCCGTTGAGAGGCCGACTTGGCACTCGAAGCTCACAAGTGCCAGGTACAATCCCTATTTGCAAAAGAGCTTAAGTTTCCTCCTTACCAAGAGGGTGACCTTGTGTTTCTCTATCATCCAAAAGATGACCTCTTGGAGGCATGCACGCTTCAACCCAAAAGGCTAGGTCCCTATGTCGTAATGAAAGTCCTCCCCCCATGGGCATATGAACTTTAGGATTGGGAAGGAGTCCTGCTCAAAGAGCCCACATATGGGCTCTATTTGAAAAAGTATTATACCTAGTATTGCACTAGGCATATGCTTTGTAATTTTATGTATTCATAAGTTTTGCTTCCCTTTTTTGGTGTGATTGAATTGTTTTGTTATTTAGTGGAGTACTTGTCTCATGCACCCTTCTCACAATGCAGATGTCGGTGTTACCTTTAGCATACGTAGGATATGTGGATGGTGTCAGTCATCACACGACACATTGCATCAACTGCTTGGGTCATTTATACACCCGAGTTGGAAATAGTTTTCTCCCAGGGGGGGGGGGGTCTTTCTTGGTACTACCACCAACAATATTGCTGAGTATATGTCTATTGTTTCACTTCTCACAGAAGCTTCTTCAAGGGAAATCTCCAATCGGGTGGTTAGGTTAGGCTCCTAGCTAGTCGTTATGCAATTGACTTAATGTTATCACATTCATAATTCAAACTTGTTACGTCATTATCTAAGGGTGCGACTCCTGGAATGTTAATTTGAAATAATCACATATGAACATGTTCCTCGAGAATTAAATACAATTGCTGATTCAATAGCTAACTATGTATTAGATTTGCATTTGTATCATTCTTTATAGAAGCATGCATGAAAAGTAAAACATTTACTGAGTTAATTTTTTTTACAAAAAACATTTAAAAGCACATTTACACCACCAAAATACCAAAAATGTATGTATGCATATATATATATATATAATATATATATATAATATATATATATATATATATATATATATATATTTGACATCTAGTCTTTTACATAAAGAATATTCCAAAACTTGGATGATTTAAGTACAAAATGGCTCAAAAGCCCAACTACACGCACTCATATGGCTATGCCAAAACACCTGCTAAAAAGAGCCTATTGCTTCAGAAATGCTAAAATCACTCTTGCTACCTGCCAAAGAGGAACTAGAAACTGCTTAGGTACACCAACGGTGTGCCACTGCATATGAGCAGGAATCTCCCTCATAGGAAGGGGGGACACCCATAGTTAAACCCTCTAGGTTCCTCAGAACCTCGCGGAGACTATCGACATCGCCCCCTCTAGCAAATAGTTGGCCTCCTCAATGCACATGGTGAGGTTTGCCTGCAGGTCATACTAGTGCCACATCTATGTTAAGCATAAAAGTTTCATGTCAATACTTATTTTGCCTATAAAAAAATTACATAAACATTAAAAGTCTAAAAAATACTTAACGTACTGTCAAAATTATTCTCACCTTGGGGACCCCAGTTGGTCCCGGGTGGTAGCATCAAGTCTGGGTCACCGGTGAAGTCCATGCCTTCATAAGCATAGTCATCAATAATCACAATCTAGCTACGAAGCCATGGGAAGAAGTCTTTGTCGAAGAAATGACAAATCGGTCCTCCTCCTATGTGGGGATCAAGTGATGACCAACAACCCTACCTTGGCTCCCTCGAATCAAGGGGACCTAAGCTCATCCGTGGGCGCATGATAGGTAGCCTCTCAAGGAAAAATGAGACTATGATATTACCATACCCAAAACTGTGTTGGGTACGGGTCTTGCATGCTGCTAATTCTGCCTTCAACTAGCGAAGCAATGCTTCAAACTAATTGAACATTTGGGGCTGGACACAGTCAACCACAAGCAATAGTTGGGTCTTTGTCATAACGTGGGGACTCTTTGACTCCGCCAACCACACAATCAACCATAAAACTGCCCTCATAGACTGGGATCTTATCCTCTCTATGGGGACTTTGTTGCTATCTAGTCCACTCTCAGGGATGCAGTAAGTTTGTACCAGCTTTGAGGTAGATTGTGGATTTGGCCTACCACCGGTGAGGTTTGCCTGTACCCCACGACACGAAAAACCAGTAAAAAATATATGTCATCCTGGTCAATAGTTAGCACTTGATCTCCAATCCTAAACACTTGCTCGTGTTCATCCTAATGTTGGATAATCCATCTCAGTAAATCCTCCTGCCCTTTCATCAGCTTCAACTTTGCATACTTTAGTAAAACGCAGTGGCGTAATGCAAGTATGCATGCTGGATCATTTCACAACAACAATTCCTCATTATCATGGGCCCGTTCTCTCCATAGGTGAGTCATTTCAGCTTGAAACCTGCACAAAATAACCCTAAAACCAGTTAAAATGGGGGAAAATCACCTAAGGAATCCATGCATGAAGGTTTTAACTGTGCCCTTTAGCTCTAATGCTACCCCCAATACTGTATAGGGAGGATTAACGCCCTCCAGTGGCTCGTATAGAGCATTTAACACTCCCTATTGGCCATTTGGATGGCATTAGTGCACACATAAGGCTTCAGGGCACCTTAGATCTGCAAAATTCCACCCATAAAACTGTCAAGAAAGGTCAAGTAATTCATAGAGAAAGGTTTTAGCTTTCACCTGGGACTAACAACACATCGAATGGTCACCTGGATCTCTTGTAATGGTCTGCGGAAAATCTGCTCCTCTTTAGCTCTAGAATGCTCTCACAAAATTCAAAATAGTGAAAGTGATGCATGTGAAAGCTCCAAGCATCTCCTTATATAATTTTGGAGATATAATTTTATGAAAACCATTAAAGAGGAAGTAGTCCATTTTCCATGATTTTTTATCATGCATGAACTCATATGATAGGAATTGTTGTTTTTTATACTTTTTACCGCTTTTGATGAAAGTAATTTCAGAAATGAAAAGCAGTAAAAGTTGCATGCAATTCCCAATATAGCACTTTTCGAGATATCTTATTGCTATTTTCAAAATATAAACATCTCTAAGTTTTCTTCGTTGAGCTCATTAAATCTATGCGACGATGGTTAGAGCACTTTTTGAGATATTTTATTGCTCTTTAAAAAATATGAAGATCTTTGAGTTTTCATCATTGAGCTCGTTAAATCTATGCAATGATGGTTAAAGCACTTTTTGAGATATTTTATTGCTCTTTAAAAAATATAAACATCTTCGAGTTTTCATCGTTGAGCTTGTTAAATCTATCCGACGATGGTTAGAGCACTTTTTGTGATATTTTATTGCTCTTTAAAAAATAAAAAAATCTCTGATTTTTCATCATTGCACTCGTTAAATCCATACAACAATGCTCTGAGCAACTCTTTTTTGATATTTTTCCAGTTCATAAACTGAAAAAGACCAAGGGAGCATTCTTTTTAGGTGCTTTTTTCTCACTCTTTAAACTGAAAAAATCTCGAGCTTAGTTTTTCTGCTCGTTAATCTTGATGAAGATGACCCGAGCATTCTTTTAGGTACTTTTCTTGCTCATTAAACCCAAAAATCTCGAGTTTTTGTTACCGGAGTCGTTAAAAATATATGGTAGCAGCAAGAGCACTTTCTTTTTTGGGACTGTTTCTCGCTCTTAAATCGAAAAATCCCTGAGTTTTTCCCCTCCTTTGAGCTCGTAAAACTATGAAGAAGGGATGAGCCGTTCTTTTCCCTCCTCTTCTCACTCACTAAACTAAAAAAGATACCCTGAGTTTTCTTCATCTGACTCACTAAACTTTTTGATGAAGGTATTGAGATTGTCGTCGCGTGACTCATTAAAAATTCATGACTAAAAACAAGTTTAGTCTATCACCTCGTACCTGTAACAAAATGAGGTTGACATCTATTGAAAAAGGGTTTCTCTTTATCCCGGTTCAATAGATTAATTAATGAAAAAGTAATTGATCCGGGTATACTATTAACCCCTTGTCGCACCTAGTTAACAATTATGACAAAGGGACCACCATGGAGCTGCACTTTACGATCTTTTTAGACTCTATAAGTATGAAAAGACCACTGAGTTTTCTAGTCTGGACTCTTTAAATTACACAGACAAGATATAGAGTCATTATTTTTACGATACTTTTCAGGCTCTTAAAACATGAAAAAATTGACGAGTTTTCCTGTATGGACTCATTAAACTAATCAGATAGGGCAAAGAATTGTCTTTTTGTGATCCTTTTCAGACTCTTTAAACATGAAAAGATTGATGAGTTTACCAATCTGAACTCATTAAATTAATCAGATAGGGAAAGTGGACAATACAACTGTATTCCGTATTAGAAAGCATGGTTTGGCAGTAGTCGTTCCCTTGAACATGGCACTCCCTCAGATAAACCTTCCTTTTGATGCCCTTTCAATATGAACCCTACCATTCTATGAGTTCTAGCCTATATACCCTAATGTAATTGCGTCTCTGTATCCTAACACTTTGTAGTATTCATGAGTCTAGTGCCGTCTGGTTAAAACTGTTGTTGTGCCTTCTATTATTCAAGGGTTACCCATTTGTTTCCTCCATCAACCAATCAAACATATCCTTTCATTCTGCCCTTCGTTGTTTATGTTAGGATATTCTGACACATAGGAAATAGTTAAGTTCAACTTGGTCTAGTATAGAGTTAGGTATAGAGTTAGGTAAAGTGTGCTTCTTTACCGTTGTACATTTTGTAACTTACAATCCGACGGTCACGATATGTAGTGATCCGACGGTTCATTCTCTCCTCGGTATTACCGACACTCGATCCGTGGCTTGACACCCGATTGGTCCATGAATTCTATATAAAGCGCATGGAGGGTCATTTGTAGGTTAACCGTGCATGAGAGAAGCTTATGTAAATTTTCATTCTTTTATTAATAAATTGCCTGTAGTAGCCACGTTGGCGCAGGCCATGGACTATTTCCCTCTCTGAGGGTTTTAGCCACGTCAAAATACTGGTGTATTGATCTGTGATCTGTTTGTGAGCAGTGTCCTTTTGGTGTTCCGTCTGAGGAACTTACCTTGTAAATTCCTACATGGTATCAGAGCTATTTGAGGGCCGCGTCCGTTGGTGATCCAAATCTGAAGCCACTAGAACTGCATGCGGCTGTCGTTTCCTATATCTACTATTTCTGACTGCTTTCAGGCCAAGAGGATTGTTCTGTTGTGTCCGGAGCATCTGTTTCAGTGAGGAACCCCTTTCATTTCACGCGAAAGGTTTCCGGTAGCCCTATCTGCGTCATTTTTAAGATCTGGAGGTATACAGTGTTTATCTGCAGTTTACTGTTATTTTCTCTCTAGTTATTTCGGTTTCTGTTTATTTAGCCTTTTTTTTATTACCGGATCTATACCTTTATTTCTGCGTATGCTCTTTGACCTATGACTTTGCGATTCTTGGGCAAATCAGAAACAGAAAGGAAGTTTTTTTTACTCTCATGCGTATCTCTTTCCCTCAACCTTTAGGTGATCTTGGAAAATCAGAAACATTGAGAATAAATATTTAGTTTCCAGCTAAAGCTAACTTCGAGCTGTAAGGTTCGTTTTTCTTTGCATATTCGTGTTGGGTTTTGTGTTTTTGTTTTGTAGGAAAAAAGAGCTTTCTCAAAGCAAGCACGCAACCCAAGCCCCCCACCCCCCTCTCTCTCTCTCTCAATTTTTTTGTATAGCTCAATTGGTTCAAAGCTATTTTAAGAGATTAGAGGTCTTGGGTTCAAATCTCCATTTTGTGGGGGCGTTCTTTTTCATTCCTACACATTCGCGCACTTTGCCAGCAACTTCAACATTTTTTTTTCAAAAAGCCATAACTTCTTCATCCGGAAGCCTTTTTCAGAGCCGTTTTTTTTTAAACAGCCTAATTTTTCGAGATCTATCTATTGGAACACTTAATTTCAGCATCTTCAGCTTCAGTTTTTTTTTTTTTTAATGGAAAGTCCATGCCAAGTCATTCTTGACAACACTAACTACTTCCAATGGGTATCCTACATGGAAGATTTACTTAGAAGTAAAGGTCTCTACAGAATAGCCACGGGCCAAGAGAAGAAACCAAAAGATGAAGACAAGGTTGCAAAATGGGAAAATAGACAAGATCAAGCACGTGGTTTGATAGGGATTTCTATTTCTCCTGATCTTAGATTCCATATTGCAGAACTTGATACTCCTCATGAAGCATTGGAACAAATCACTAAAGTTTTTGGGATTAAAAATGAAATTAGAGCCCATCAACTTGAAAATGAGTTGCTTACATTGGATCTTAATAATTTTTCTTGCATTGAAGATTTCTTGTCCAAATTCAAAACCCTTAGATATCTCTTGGAAGGTGTTAAGGTTAAGAAAGAAGATAGTAACCTTATTTATTCCATCCTTACTAAGTTGGGACCAACCTACTCTGTATTTGCTTCCACCTTCCATTCTATAAGGGAAGCTTTCATTTATCAAGGAAAAGACTACAAGGCCCCTTCCTTTGACTCTTTTTGTGACTCTTTAATAAGAGAACAAGAAAAACTCTTACACCTTGATCTTCTTAATCTTGGAAATTCTTACAAGAAAGCGTTAGCCGCCCAGCAGCAACCAAATTTTAAGAATCCTAAGAAGTCATATCCTAAAAAGAATGGTCCTAAACCAAACAAGGGTCCTAAGCAAACTCAGTCTCAAAATGAAAGATCATTTCAGCAAAATGATAAGACCAATAAAAACAAATGGAAGAACACTGATAGACATTGTAAATTTTGTAATCGAGATGGCCACTTAGAATCTAAATGCTTTAAGAAGATGGAAGCCTTGGAAGCCGCAATGAAGAAACATAACATCCATGTGGAGCATCCTTCTACTTCAACTTCAACTTCATCTTCAGGAATGGCACTTTATGCATGTCGTTGTCAATCATCTCACTTTGGTTATGCATTAAATGTATCTTCTTCTTCTCATTCTCATGAGTGGCTCATTGATTCTGGAGCCTCTTATCACATGGCCAAAAACAAAGCCATGTTTTCTTCTTTGAATGATTGTAACACCAAAAATATATATGTTGGTGATGATAGATCTCTTAATGTTGTAGGGACTGGAACTGTTCATCTAGACAATGGTCAGTTTAATGATGAATTATGTGTTCCAACCTTATCCAGCAACCTTCTATCTGTATATCAGATAACTCATTCAGGTGAAGGTAAAATTGTTGAATTTTCACCTCATGATGTTGTAATCAAGGATCTAAGAGATCCTAAACAGATTCTAGCTACTGGTATTGCTGATGATTCCACAAGGTTGTATAAGTTTCACAACTTTGGGTCATCAAATTTTCCCTCAGTATTTGTTGCTCATAATGATGAAGTGAGCAAACTTTGGCATGAGCGATTTGGTCACTTAAACTATCGCTCCCTTCAGCAACTATGTAAAGAAAATATGGTGACAGGTCTTCCTATGGTATCTTGCAGAGATGGTGTTTGTTCCGGATGTGTACTCGGAAAACATCATCGGGACAGTTTTGACAAACGTGCCTCTTGGCACGCCTCGGCCCCTTTACAGCTTGTTCACAGTGATTTGTGTGGTCCACTTCCTGTTGCTTCATTCTCCGGCTGCAAGTATTTCTT
>APFE031138120.1:0-20311 GCA_000404065.3 Pinus taeda
TTCCGCCACTTCGTTCTTCTTTCAACTGTTAGTAAACCTTGTTGCACTTGCTCTAGAAGAAATACCTTTGATGAGACCCTTTCCTTATGATGGTCCCTTTCTTTTCTTCACCAACCAAGGAACTTCTATGACTGTAATGGGAGGATTGTTATACTAGTAGAGACAGCCTTCTTCTCTTCGCACATGTGGCTGTGATAGGCTTTAGAACAGCCCTATTACCTTCGTTCTTCTTCCTTACTTCTTCGCTTGGGTGGAAGGCCCTTTATCCCTTTCTTTTCTTCACCAACCAATGAACTTCTATGACTGTAATGGGAAGATTGTTATACTAGTAGAGACAGCCTCCTTCTCTTCGCACGTGTGGCTGTAATAGGCTTTAGAACAGCCCTATTACCTTCACTCTTCTTCCTTACTTCTTCGCTTGGGTGGGAAGCCCTTTAGGCCTATGTTCTAGCCCAAACAAATGAGAGATGTGATGCTGATATACTATTGTTGTTATGACCATAGGCAGCCTTCCCTTTCCTCACACGTATGACTGCAGCTGCTGTAGAAATGGTCCTCTTGACTTCGGTCTAGGCTTCACCTTCTTCATTGCACTTGGAGACCTCTCCGTTGTCCTTCGTTACCCTTTACTTGCCTCTTTACTTCGTAGATTTCAAAGATGTAAGCGAGTGCGTTTTGGTGGAATGGACAGCGTCTATACATAGAGGATTGTCCCTCCTTTTAGGCTGACTTGAGGACAGCTTGCAGGCCGACTTGTTGAGCTTGCTTCGAATGGCTTGTTTGGGGGTGTAACATGCTTGAAGGAGCTTCTTTGATGGTGCCTTTGCATAGGAGGGGACTTGACTTTGCTTGGAGGTATTCTATTGACCTTAATACATGTTGTAACATGCCCTTAAAGCTTTCAACCTTTCCTTTTGACTATTTGACTCACCTATTGCACTTAACATGTGCTAGACCTATTTCAATGAGCAAGAAACTCATTGACATATATTATAAAAATAATATTTCTTTTCTTGAATAAGTACAAATATGAAAAGTACATTTATGAAGACCGAACCTAGTTACATTTCCTTCAACATCCGGGACTCACTCCTTGCAAGTTGATCTGCCTTTTGAAGCCACTCACACCTCCTTCTGGCAATTATTCTTGCAACTGGAAGTGAAACACTGCTCTTGCTACTCGCACTAGCTGAATACGGCCACCTCTACTGGAAAATTTGGCCTCCCTTCCTCACACTGGAATCTTGGAAAACCTCCTGAGAATTTCTCTGGAAATTCTCACTACTGAAAACCCCGCTACTGACTCTCCCTGGCTAGAACTGTGCCTTGCTCTCTACAACTGGGTAATTAGCATTGCCTCCCTCTGTGTCTCAACTATATTATTTATTCTCCACCCCCATCAACCCTACTCTTGTAATCTTTTGTTGGGCAACCAACGGCTATGATCACATCTCAATCGATGGCTAAGATCATCTTCACTTCGTCAAATGACTTTTCCGAAAGTCTCTAGAGCAAAATCAATCTTCCTCAGTTAATCTGATTTAATTAGCCAGATTTCCTAAGTTAGACTTATGAAATATTTAATTATTGGTCAATTAATATAATTAAGGTGTTTTTAAGACTTCTCTCGCGAAACTTTTTCTGGGTTCTGGAGAGCTCATGCTTCTTAGCCTCTTAGACACCATAGAGACTAGAACACCTGTCCACTACTATCAAAAACTAACAATCACCACCATCACTATTTTATTAGGAATCACTACAACAGCTCATCTACTAAATGAGTAAATACCCATACACACAACTTGATTACATCTGCTAACAAATTTACTCTTCATTTAACTTATACGAAAATAGGTCACAAATACGAATTCAAAGTTTACTTATTTAGCCCACCTGGGGAGCTCACTTGGCAAGCTCGTGAAAATATGAAGTAAATTTGAGTACAAGGTCCCATGTTCAAATCCATGGTTGCTTACCGATGGTTGTGTACTGGGGGCGGCACAGTTCACATAGGGGTTATAGTGGTGGCAGTCAGTATCAACCCAGTGTCGCACGAGCACGAGAGTGGCCCACTTGCTGATTCCTCCAGGCATTAAATAAATAAATAAAATAAAAAAATTGCTTAGCCCATGGGGAGCAGCTCAATTGGTGATCGTTGTGTTATGAAGTACTATGTAAACCATGAAATTCAAAGTTCAAATCCCCTGTCGGTCAAGAAAACAAAAAAGATAAAAAAAAATTACTTATAATTTATGAAGGTAATTTGTTGAAATTCCCTATGTATCTGTCAAAGGAAATTTTCAGTGTCTCACAAAACCATGCTGCCACATAAAATGAGCTTGCAAATGAACATTTCTGAAAGGAGAGGACAGCTAATGCCTATTTCTCAATTAACTGGTTTACTTTCTCTGGTTTCTAGACACTAAGAACCAAAAGCATTAAAAAAACTTCTAATGGATGAACAGTGGGTGTACATAGCAACTAGTTTCCCCCATTCTAGGCATTATCACATACATGATACATCTGAATATACTATAAAAAACTATCAAATATTCTGACTAGGTGCAAAGGAAGAGCACAATTATCCCAAGTGCAGAAAGGCTCTGGCTACAGTTAACTTGTGTAAACAAATGGGAAAAAAATAAAAACAACATATATAATGGCACCGAATAAATTATTTATAGTACAGCCGCATAATGCTCATATGTTGAAGTTGGGCAAATATTATGTGCACATCCATTGTCCTTGAACCCATGAAAATGTAGTAACATATTTATCATTGTAAAAAATCCAACAACTGGTGGACCTTATTCTTGACAATGGTTATAAAACCCTCAGCAATGAGAGTTATAATGAGTATTCATCAAAATAATTTCAAAGAAGATTGCAATTTGAAAAACCTCCCCATATAAATACCAACTTCCAATATCTTGAAAATAAATGGAAATTTGAAGTCCATATCAGCCAAGAGCACAGATTCTCATAAAAATAAAAGTCACGTATAAAATTTTGAACGTACTGCAATTCTCCGTGGCTGCGTACATATGATGTTACAGAAACCCCCTTGCCCTGATAAAATCATATCATCTAATATATACTGAGGAACCTGAAATAGAATGATCATCAATTAAAAAGTGAGGAATAAGAGTGTACACAAACAAGAAATCAGCAACTGTACTAGTATCTTTTTCATTTTCTCAATCTAGTTAAAGAGAAGACTTCACATCAACATTATTGTGTTTACTGTAACATGATCAAACTTCATGTCTCAGTCTTGTATGTACATGCTTTGCTGAAGCATTCAACCTTAAGCAATGACCTGACATACATGATATAATATTGTTTGAAGGCTTCAATTTAGATTGAATAAACCTAAACAAAGAAAGTATTCTGAAAAGTGTTTGTAGTCCACAATTTTTAATAAGAAGTTAGTCAGCAGAAAGATTATATTTTACTACAGGATGTCATGGAATAGACAGAGGACTGCTTCTTGAGCAAAATGGTAGAGTTTAGAACTACAGCAAGAATCAGCAATCTCTTATCAGAGAACTTATCAACATAAAATGAATATGCATTCAACAGTTTGCAAAATAGATCATTTCTTTCAGTCTGAAGTTGAATATTAACAATTTAGATAAAATTCCTGTCACCAAGTTAGATGTGTATATTCAGATATACAGCTTTAAGAATACATTATTCAAGCAGTTAATGAATCGTTTGCCCTTTCCAAAAATTGATGTTTTCAGTACTGAGTGTTCACAGAATAATATTGAAAGAACGAATACAATTTTGAAAACACTCTTGAATGCACGAACACTAGAGAAATAAGAGGTGGCCTGAAAGTGCTCCCTAGATAATTTCATAACATTGATGCTTCTTCAGCTTTTAATGAGGCACATATTTCTTATATAAACCAAATACCTAAAAAGTTTGTCAACATATGAAAATAATTACATTGAGATCCTAGAATCATATCATCCATTGAGCTTCTTAAAGCATACGTTGCCTGAAGAAGGGCAAATAATTTCCAAGGCAATAAATTGTATGTCCTTGAAATATGATCAAGCAAAAGAACTGGCAGCTGAAAGTGTGTCATAGTAGTAACAATGCAATTTTCAGATGACATCAATTCAGATACAAATTTAGCTTATTAAATTTTCTTACTTTGAACTTTAACTTGACAAGGGAAACAACATGGTTAAAAGGCTACAACATATTAATAAACTGACAGGCAAAAGACAAACAATAATCAATATTGCACAATGACATACCTGAGTTGTTTTCCCACACCCAGTCTCACCACTAACAACAACAACATCATTGTTTCGCATCAATTCAAGCAATTGCTTCTTTGACTCTGCCATAGGAAGGGCTTCCCTAGCTTCCAGCATCATCTATCCATACAAACAGCAAGAAGCATCAAAGCTTAATGGAAAATTGTTGAAAACAGAATCACTGAGGTATCCCATGATCAAAAGGGATAATGGGACGCTCTCGAAAACAGATAAAAATGTTAAAATTGAAAGCAAAATGATGAAGAAATTCTTCAAAGATTACAATTGACATTTTTTGTTTCTATAAAACCACAACTAAGGTACTTTAGACTCAGTAATTAGGCACCAAAACATCACAACTAACAAATACATGGACATATGAGGGAGCAGGATAGGACCCAATATCTATGATGGTTAACTATGCATAGGATTCGGATCATAAATACATTAATCCCCCCCACAAATAACTTATCTTTCTAACAAAAGTAGCATCAAATATTCTCAAAATCAATCAGAGAGTAAATTCCATACTCATCAAGCAAAATTATCTCAATGACTTAATAGTGCAAACCTCTTTGGAAGAAAGAGAAACATGTACAATGTAGGAAGAGTGTAAATGACTGTAACATGAACAATGAACCTAAATGGTATGTTGTTTATATGTATTTTCTTGCCATTAAAATTTTGCTCACTTATTTTGTATATGAGAGATCAATTAGCACTTAATGTTTATCAACTATACTATATCATCCTTTTCAAAGGAATGCCAAAATTTTCAATGTCCAAAAGAAAAATATCTGAATCCTCAGAAATAAAGAAATGGAATAAAGTCTGAAATGCCAATGGTGGTTATGTGGGCCACAAGAGTTAAAGGAAATTAAAAAGCAACTACTCAAGTTCTGTCTCCTCTCCATCATAGTAAGAATAACCACAGTTAATGTTTGGACATGACCATTAAAACTTCTAAACAATTCATTTGTCACATTCCATTAATCCTAAGCAAGCATGTCATGGGAATGCTCCCTACCTGATTTTGTCATGTCCCCATTTTTATTCTTCTTCATAGTACAACCAGGGTGGATTTCCAAGGCAGGGGATGGCCAGATCAGTGGAGCAGGTTTATGTCATCAAGGGTCCCGATAGAGTTTTGAGGAGTTTTTATGGGATTTGATGGCATTCGCTTGGCATATTCCATCATCTACACAGTTTGCCTTTCGTTCCGTCGCATTCCGACAACCTTCAAATATCAGCGTTATTATTGGGCATAACTTAATTAATTATGCTCGAGGTGGTATTCCAGGGAGATTGATTGATGGAACACCTCGGTGTAATAGCTTGTTGGAACCGGAACGAAAAGATCTTTAGGATGGGATGGTTAGACATGATTTTCAGTGGCCTGAGGAGACATGGTGGCCAATTTACCCCTTTTCCACATTAAAAAGAATATTTTAATTGAAATAAAAGATTTTCAATGACCTGAGACGTGGTGGCCAATTTACCCCTTTTCTGCATTAAAAAGAATATTTTAATTGAAATAAAAGAGGAAAAAGTGCTCCATGATTAAAATAATAATAAAATAGAAGGTTCTAGAGAAGTCCATCAAATCTATAAAAGAGAAGGAGGAGACCATTGGAGGACATCTTGGATCTGATATTGTTTCTTGTATGAGAGGTTGAGAACCCAGTTCTCTACTCCAACAGTAGCCCCAGGACGGAAACCCTCAGGTGATTCAATGAGAGTGGGCGAGCAACCATCTCTTCCCTTGGTGAATCCATTCAAGGTTCATAGGTTGCAGTGTATTGATTTTCAGTTTGTTTTGGAGGCCAATTTGCGGCAATATTGTAGATCCGTTGGAGGCTCGCTTTTCATCTCAGCTCTTTGGGGTTGTGCGTGCTTGTAAAACCCCAGTTTATCTAATAATATAATAAAGTTGAGGATTTTTCTTATTCAGTGTGTTGAGGATTGCAGTGCTCTTTTTGTCTATATTTTACATGGCAATATTTTGTTAAATGAATAGGAATTTTATTTGAGGAGCTTGTTCCAAATTCTCCTAGGGTGCAAATTTCCAGCCAGAAGCCTAAGATGATCCTCAAGTAGCAGCTTCTCATATGCCTCTCACCTACTCATTGATCAGCTCATGCATGAGGAAGAGGATGACCATAACAAAGGCCAGATTCTATCCTAGAACAATGGGAATTTTGTTAGGGATGAAGACCATAGAGAAACTAATTAAACCAAGGTTCTGGCTATAAGAACATGATAGAAGAGGTTCAGTCAACAATAGGAACCCTAATCGATAGCTTTATTCGGTGTATCAGCCCCACTACTAATCTTTAGCCCTTCAGCCTTGCATTTGGGGTTGAGATTGGAACCAAGAGCTGCATGTGCTCAAAGATGTTTAGAAGAATAAAAGAGTTGAATGAGGATATGCAGTTTGTGAAGGAGTTCCCCAAGTTGAGTGAGGCAGAGGCACAGGAACAGAAACAAAAATGGCGCAAAATGTTCGCCAAACCCAATTACTTGCTTGAAAAGAAGAAGAATTTCAAAGGCAAAGGGGGTAAGCATATTCCCCATGAGAAATCTTGTATATTGTGGGAAGAATGGACATGAAGCAAAAGCTAGTAGAATATCATGGGAAAAGATAAAAAATAAAGCTCCTTAACATGCTCATCCCATTATTTCCGAATGCAATATGTTGGAATTTCTAAGTCTAACTATTAGAAACCCTTCATGTACTTTTCTGATTTATTTCTTCCTACTTGTTCTAATTAATTAACATTTTATTTACCATGTAAATACTAAAAATAAATACAAGTACATGCTCAACACATTACAGGTCACCAACTGAAGAAAACAAAACAAGCACACAAGTGACACCGTTGTTTTTGGACCAATGTCCCTGGAAAAACCCAATGCGGGAAAATCGGTGCAGCTATCTGAGAGTTTTAATTATTAAGCAGTTTCAGAATACAATCTGGGTGCCAAAACCAGCTCAGCCAACAAAGAATAATCTCGGCAGTAGTACCTCTCAGTTGGAGACAGATATTCCGACTAAAACCCCGGATAAACACTCCGACAGCTCCTAGCTCCAATCTGCCCCACAAAAACTCCAGTCAGCCTCTAGGGACTACATCAGCGCTTTCTGGCCCAGCGTTACCCTAGCTCGCCTTGCGTCACCCACGCTAGCTCTCTGAGGCACTGTGCAACTCCTCGTTGCCTCTACGTGAGCCCTGGCTGGCTCTGCGTCCTCTCTCCCGGCTTCTGCGTTGATCCTCCTGGTACTATCTTTTCCTCTCTGCTTCTGTATTCACTGCCCCTCAGCTGCAACTCTGATCCCTCTCTCAACTTCCTCAGCAAACCCTGCCCCAGAAAATCGAAATCTTGATCAACTCAGTGTGTTCTCCAAGTGACCCTCAAGCCTCCTCTTATACTTTTCTCGTTGACAATTCAACGGCCGAGATTAAGTCCCTAATCAAACGATTAAAATTAGATCTGGCTTGATCCATGATTTTTGGACCCTTCTAACACAGTTTTATATTAATTCACATTAATATTTTATTTTCCCTAAGTTTAGACTTAGGGACTCCATTAAAAATATAAATTATTTTAATATCTCCCAAACTGTTTAGAATCTGCCCAAACCATTTCTGGGTATTGGATATCTCATGTGCTTTAGCCTCTCAGCAAACCCCGCTCTAAAAATTGAATTGACTGGTCTCCCTCAGTGTGTTCTCCAAGTGCCCCTCAAGCCTCCTCTTATACTTTTTTCTATTGACATCTCAACGGCCAAGATTAGGTCCCTAATCAATGGCTAAAATTACATCTGGCTTGATCCATGACTTTTGGACCCTTCTAACATAGTTTTATATTAATTCACATTAATATTTTATTTTCCCTAAGTTTAGACTTAGTGACTCCATTAAAAATATAAATTATTTTAATATCTCCCAAACTATTTAGAATCTACCCAAACCATTTCTGGGTATTGGATATCTCATGTGCTTTAGCCTCTCCACCAATTTTCGTGGCTAGAGCACATCCAATGCTACCCAAATCAACACAATATTGTAGTAAATGAAGATGTATTTAACACTTCATATGCTTCCTTGGAGAGATGCATGACTGCTTGACACTAGTGCAACTTGCCACATGACATTCCAAAGAGACTTCTTTTGAAAATTTGAATGAAAATTTTGAAGCTATAGTGAACTCCGTTGATGGTTATAGTCTTAAACCCATGGGAATTGGCACCATCAGGCTCAAATTGCCTAGATTCTAGAACTTTATTTTGCATGATGTTCGTTATTTTCATGGGTTGCGGAGGAACTTGTTGTCTCTTGTGCACATTAGATAGCAAGGTCATTCCATTCACTTGTTCGATGGAAAAGTTGAAGTATGGAGGTCTTTCGACAGCATAGTTGTTATGACAAGATGGAAGGATGAGAAATTCTTAAAGTTGAAAGGGGCATTTGCTCAGGCACATAATTTTGCATGCCTTGCACAGCATGATAAAGGTACAATATCTTCTAGCCTCTTTCGGCATGCTAGATTTGGGCACAATAATTATGAATTTATGACAATCTTCTTATCTTGAAGAAAAATTGTCGTTTTGTATTGCCCACCATTCCAAGGAACTTGAAGGAATGTCACACCAATATCCTTGGAAAACACAACAAGTGGCCATTTCATGATTCTACTTTGACAGCACATAGAAATCTAGAGTTGATACACTCTGATTTGTGTGGCCCCGTAACTATTTCATCTGCATTTGATAATAGATATATCATGACTTTTATTCATGACTGCACCAAGATGTGTTGGGTCTATTTGTTGAAAGAGAAATCTTGACCATTTGAAATATTCAAAAAATTTCATCTATGAATTGAAAATGAAGCTCAATCTTGTATTAGCACTCTTCATGCTAATAATGGAGTGGAGTACACTACAAATGAGTTTGAATGCTATATTCGCAACATGGGCTCCATCATCAAACCACTGTTTTATACAATTGTTAGAATTGGCAACTAGGGCCAAACTCCACATGGATCATCTCATTTATGACAGCTGATATTTTTCTTGGATTCCTCTCTCCGAGAGGTGTAGGATTGATCTAAAGATAATCGCATTCTAACATGTACAAATGAAGTTATGAATCCTCATTTGGACATCACTCATCTTCACACATCTCTCCCTCCTCATCTGATTGAGTATGGATTTTTGGGCAGCTTTTCTCTCTCCACACGTGCGAAGGGAAGGCATGGCTTTTTTTGTTTCAGCGTTGTCCAGGTTTAACTGAAAATTTCAAACGTTGCTTTTGGGCTGCGTTGACCAAGTGTTGACCTGTTTTAGTGCGATTTTGGGTGGAGGAATTTTTTAGGCCGCAGATCTAGACACAAGAACCGAGGCAATATGACCTCTGTTTTGATGCGTATTGACTATACTAGAGCTGGCCGCAGGGTTGACTTTTGTTGACCAATTTTGACTGGACTTTTTCGGATTGTTTTGGGTTGATTTGACTTGATGTTGGAGACCGAAGTTGATTGGGTTTGACCGAGCTGAATTGAGGAAGAAATCTGCCCTGTCGACCAGTGTTGACTTTTCTGGTTAGGGCTCTTTTGTTGCTATTATAAATTATCAGAATTCGTAAATTGTATTATCTCTATCTGCTAAACTATTGAAGACTAAAAGAAGAATTGATCAAGGGTTTCCCCACATTGGGGTTTGTCCCTGGCTGGTGCCACATCTTGTGTCCTCTTGTCTTGGCTTATCTTCTACTGTTTATGTTTATGTTCTATCAACATTTTACTTACATGTTTATGTGATTGCTAAACTAAAATTGATATTGGGCTCATAAAGAAATTGAGTCAAAATTGCTCTAAAGCTAAGTTGCATGAAACGGGGGAACGGAAACGAGTTTCCGAAACGGGAAGTGATACGAAACGCGACCTCCCCAAATTTGAGGAAACAGGGAAACGCGAATATATATATATATATATATATATAAAATATTTAAAAATATTTATATATATTGTGCAATCATAAAGCAAAATGATACATTATAATTTATTACATTTAAAACATTAAGATTAAATTTATATCACATTTTACTCATGAGTCATGCATGAACACATAATGAAATAAAATATAGGAAAATCCAAAAGAACCATTAAAGGTTATTATATATCCAAGGGCAAAATCTCAAAATCAGCCTTTATTTATATAGTATATGAGGCTGCAAGTACAATAAAGACTATAAGCGCGGCAAGAAAAATAGAGACAAAAGACTAATCCTCATCATAACAATCTCATCAAAAATAGAAGCAGCACAATGCTCAACAGTGGATGGCGGTGCTGAAGAAGATGATGCACCAATTCCACTTCCAGACTCGTCCTCAATATTCAAGGCAGCAAGAGAGAACCCACTAGAAACAATTAAAAACGAATTAAAAAAAAAACACTTGATTTTTTGGAAACGTGGGGCTGTACGGCCGTGAAACGCGTTTCCGGCCGTACCACCCACGTTTCCATTTCGGGAAACGTGGTGGTACAGCTGGAAACGCATTTCACGGCCGTACCAAACACGGAAACGCGTTTCGTTTCCGTTTCCTCAAGGAAACGGGCCCCCCCCCCAATGTTTCCTGCAACATAGCTCTAAAGCATAGAACATACCAATGTTGCCTAAAATTAACAACAATCCTTAACAGGATGACGTAGCAAAAAGAATGAATAGGACACTCTTGAACATGGGAACTTCAAGGTTATTTTCAAGAATGTGAAGTTGATGTTTTGGGCTGATGCAACTCTATGTGCATTGTGTAGTATATGAGAAGAACAGGTGTCCATCTCATGCTCTAGGAAACAAGACTCCATATGAAATGTTGTATCGCTGCATTCCTCTCGTGAGGCATCTCAGGGTCTTAGGTTCCACCTGATATACCTTAATTCCTAAGCAACAAAGAAACAATGCTGCAAGGAGTCAAAATTGCATCTTCTTAGGGTACTAAAATACCACCATGACATATCGTCTTCATGATGAGGTAAACAAAAAGTTCATTCTTGTGATTTTTCTTTGATCCACCAAGAATGACAGCATTGTTGAGTAGTAGCTTGATCATCCATAGAAATTCACCCATGTAAAAACATATCAAGAGTTTGACGATGAGATTCCACATCTAGAAGGGAGGATCCCATCTTGGATCAATCTTTGGAATCTCCTTCTGAAGCACCATATCCCCCACATGAAGAAGTTCCAACCACTTCATTAGAACAGGAACTTCAATTGGGCAATGTGATTGAGAGGAGTGAAAGGTTGAACCTTGATGGAATTCAACACCACATCATTCATTTGAGAAACCTGGACCATCTTAGAAAGGTCCACCAAATTGGCTCATCTAGACATTTGAAAGTGTTCATCCTGATGACAGTGGAAAAGAACCAAAAGTTCTACAAGATGAGATGGAGGTGATGTGGATAATTCAAACTTGGGTGATCTAAATGATATGGATGTTTCATATGATTGTGCATTGAATTCATCTACTAACTTTGAATGAACTTCCTTTGAAGAAATTGTTTCTTGTGATGAGTGGAAAGATACCCCTCAGATTAAGGGGGGGAATCCTAGATACCTAGTCCTTAGGGATTGAGGCAAATTGCAAATATTCTTGTAAATATAAATGTAGAGGAATATGAAGAGTCATAGGTGGATAGGAAGTCATTCAGAAGTCTTGGAAGTTGAAATCAACAATCATCTCCTCTTTGGATTTATATATGGCTAATATTAATAAAATGCAATCAAGAGTGGAGTTATTCCTAAGTTAGCTTTAAGGCCCTCCCTGATTGGTTTTTTGATCAACTAATGTCTTTTTGTGATGTTGCTTCACATGGCCCACCTTGCCACAATAGCGACGTGATATTCTCCTAACTCTTGGTTGCATCTTCATCGTTGGCCTGACCTCTCTTCTTTATCCATGCCTTTGCTCTTGATTGCTCCAAAGGCCTAATATAGCTCATTTAACTTTAAGTCAACATTTGTAGTGGGTTCAAGGTATCAATAAAATGGTCATGCACATGGTACACTTTTCAGCATAATTACCACCATATCCTCATCTATATCTTCCAACCAATGGAAAACAATTGTTCTTTGATATCCTTGACCTTGAGGAAGTGCTCCTATAATGATGCACTCTCATCCATCATGATTGAAAGCAACATAATCTTTAGGAATAATGATCTTCCCTCGTCCAAAGTCTCATGCAACTCTTTCAAATGTTTCTAAATATCTACAAAAGTCTTCCCTACCTAGACCTCAAGAAGCATTTCACCTATCATAGGCAATTTAAGAAGGATTACTACTTTTTCTCACTCATCAACCTTGTCTTGGTCTCTAGCCATAACTTGTGGTTGGGTATTGTTACCTAGGATGATAGTGCCCAAGAACCTCTACTCAAATATGGTAAAAATGCATTGCTTCCATGTATTATAGTTCTTGCCAAAGAACCTCTGGCTACCTTCCAGCATGATGTCAGGTAAAGAGGCCATTATTACAAGTCACAAAAGCAGAAATGGATATTGAATGAGAGAAAAAGGTTGAATATGGCTATTCTTCCCTGCTTAAATCTACAATCTAGAATAAGAACACATGGATTCTGGCTCTAAATGGTAGTAGTAGCCACATATTGTTAAAAAACACACAAATTTCTGATAAATCTGGCTTTTAAAACAAAAATCTAATCGATCTTGCTTTCTAATCATCCAAAACCCTTTTCGTTATTTGATGTGTCATGTTGGTGCTCAATACGTCTCTACAAGCAGCAGTCCCTAGACCTTTATGCTGGCACAGATTATGTGGTACCCAAACTGTTTAAGTCACAAGAGTGGAACATTGTCTTTCAAAGGTCTGAAACTTTTGATAGAAGTTTGAGAATGAAGGGCTCTAATAACATAGAATGAAAATACAAACATATAGGAAAACCAAGATTGCATACACGATGAGAAAGTGAAATCTTTCTTTTAAAGGGTTACAAGTTAGTCGAGTCAATCCACTTTACGAATGTGGGATAATACCAAGAAATACACTAAAGTGAAGTAAGGCATAAAAGCATAAACTAACCTAGAGTCAAAGTGACTTTATTAAAGACTATATCTAATATCAGATTGACCTTTATAAATTATAATCTGATATTTGCTTTAACACCCTTGTAGTCCCTGCTTAGAGTAGTCATTCATTCCTTTATCTACAATAAACGTTGTAAACATACCTTTGAAGGTAGTTGGAGTCTATGTATGAGTTTTATGTTCCATAGGTTAATGAAAAACTTGCAATTCAAAAAGGTTTTCATGGTTTTGACCTTAGAAAGCACATAAGATATCCAAACTATGGTTCCAAATCTACTAGTATGTTAGCTTTTCTAGGATGGGTTGGAAGAGGATATAAAACCTTGTATTGTACTTGATGTATCTTATGTAAGTCCGTGATATAAGACTAAGTTTTCTCACCAAAAATACTATTATTTCTCTAGTTTCTCTTCATATCCTGATTTAAAGCTGTAGCATGATGACAGTTACATGTGGCATTTTACTTGAGTATATATGTAATTTGTATTATGCCCTACAATGATGTTAAGTTCGAATGAATTGTAGAAATGGCATTAATGGTACGGTCCATGCTGGTCATATGAAGACCTGGCTAGCGAAAATGATAGCTAACAGATTAGTATGTGTGAAAATCTACCATGAACATTATTCTACATGCTCACCTAGAATTACATCATTGCCATGTTAGCTTAACAAACAATGTGTCTTATTGCAGATGAGTGTGACAGACAGATGCACTGAAAAGAAAAAACTCCTGAGTACTTAGCTTATCCACTATACCTTGAACTTTTTCATTTTCATTTTTTCCTCGAATTCTTGCTTCAAATAGTAGCTTTCCGCCTTTTTGTCTGACCCAGATCCTGTAATGATGCCAATAGAAACAAATAAATGAAAGAGATGAGATAGTAAAGTCGCTTCAACAAAAGGACTTGATCTGATCCTTGCTTCACAAATGGAATACACCAAAGAAAGAACATCTAAGTACAATCAGAATCATTAGTAATCAGGTACAAGAAGAGATAAGTTTATAATGTACACAAAAGGAGGGAAAAAGAAACCCATATCACTAATCTACAACAATATTTCCTCCCGCTTGAAGTTATAATAACTTCAAGCTCTTATGCACTTCCCTGTCTATGAAACCAAATAAGCACCAAAAATATCAAAACGCCTCAGACAAATAGTTTCATATATGTATATGGCCTTTCCTCACAAAAGAAAAAGCCCCATGATTTAATTATTGACATAACCATCTGTCATACGGAGATACAATCACTTCTTTAAGCCGAAAACAGCGAAGGGATCTGAAGTACTTGCTGTCTATGATCAAAATTCTAAATAATTCCTAAAACAAAATCTAAGTGACTCAATTAATCGCTTAGTACGTGGTCATCCAGAATCAATGAAACACATCATCTGGGACTGCAAGTTTGGGAAGATTTTTTGGAATTATTTTACGGATCAGCATTCAGCCTTGTTTCAAGGGAAAGTTCAATGGAGAGCAGCTTTGTTGCAAGTTGCCTTAATTGCAGATTCTAGGAGCTTGGATACTTTCTTGAAGATCAAGCACATGTCCACATGTGGAGCCAAATGTTATCTGCTAGGTCACACCAAGCAGAATCTGAAGACCCCATGGCCAAATGTACAAGGCACTCATCATCTTTTTCAAATGTCCAGAAGTCAACAGGCACCTGTCGACCTTTTTTCTCTCCTCTCTCTACTTTCTTCTCTCTCAAATTTCACAACCCTGCGGGGAATTGTATTAAATGTCGCTAGTATGATGAACTATTGTAACAGGCTTAAGGTGACTTGGGACTCTATCGTCAAGTGAGTACACTCTAGAGTTTTCTTTTTCACTTAGCTAATTATTCTCGCTTTTCAGCGATGAATAATTAGCTGAGTGTTTTCACTCACGTACCTCCAAAGCTAGAGTGATGGCTTGATGGTTGAGCCTTGGGTTCGTCCTAATGCCTAGAGTCGATGTATATTACCATACTAGGGCATATCTCAGGCGTCGCGAAATTTGATTAGGTTTTAGTAGGATTTCTTAATTTATTAAAATCCTTGGGAGATGGGATTTTTAATTAAATTCCATGTAAGAAAATGTAAATAAGTGAGCCGAGAAGGTGTTGGGGGCGTATAAGTACTTAAGAATCATGCTCTCCATCCCAACATTCTTCTAAGGTCTGCTTTGAGGGTGTAAAAATGACTTTTAACCCTTCAAAACCCACTTTTCCTATGATAGTGGCAAAAAGTGGCATAAAAATTGAAAAATTAATAAGTGAAGGACATTAAATATGTTTTTCCTGTCAAAAGACAACTAAAGTGACACGGCATCAAAGTGAAGACAAAGACTAAATTAGTGATGATTTGGAAGGCCACATAAGAGAGCCAAATTTCAGTGCCAAGTGGAAGGGCAAATTTGTGTTTGCTACAACCAGTTGGGAAACCAAAATCCCAACAGAAGAGAGCCAAAGTTCAGTCAAGGGAAGGCCAAGTTACCCACTCAACTGATGGCACAGTTTTCCTAAGTTAAAGGATAGTCCATAAGGGAGTCAACTCCTACTTTTTTACACCTGTCATCCACTGCCAATAAACAACACTTAGGAAGCTCCACGCAGCCAGTCAAAGGGAGGATATACGCAACACCTGTTACATTTGATTGGACAGCAAGTTAGCACATGATAAAAGGCCTAGATGATACACGAGTTGAGTGGAGGTCGTCTCCCTTCAACTCCCCTTTACCTCACACCTGTCCACAGCAAGGAAGGTGTACAGCCAGACAGGGATCAGTGCAGGTCTGTGAAGGTTCAAGGGATACATTGGCCAGCATGACTGCCACCTACAGCCAACCCTGGGACACTTGTAACTCGACTTGCCTCATTGGGATTGACACCATCTTGCCACTTGTTGATCAACATTTCATTGGGATTCTCTCCTATCTTTGTATAAAGAGACCCATTGGGCTCTCATTTCTCATGGTTAGAAGCTAGAAGCTTGATGTAACTTTGTCAAATTGTTGATTCAAGTAATGAAAGAAAAGACTTTGGAGGTCATCAAGTTGGGTTCTATGATGTTTTTCTTTGTAGCATGTGGTAACATTGTATTTTTCCAGTGAGTTATTTTTTGCATTGCAACTATTTTCGTGTTTTAGCTTGAGGGCATTCTTGTCTAGGGAAGGAAAGCTACAATTACTTGTAGTTTTCCTTGGGCTTGCACATACCCAAGTTTAGTTGAGATTTGTATGTTCTCAGTTGAACAACAAATCCAACGTTTCCATCATACGGCAAGGTCCCATTAACACTAATATTTGTACTTTGCAAGATTGTGGTTGTTTCGTAACAGGTTACCAATTGCATTGGAGTTGGGGACATCATTTGCTAAACTAGCCATCTCCATTAATTTCAAGGACAACATAGTTCAAAAAAGCCACCAAAGACTATCCAAAGCAATGCAAAGAAGAAAGATCAAAAGGGGGTTTCCATAAGCCTCTATGTTTTCTCCTTCCATTATCTAAAATCTAAATTTCTTGGGTCCATTTACTTGTGCTTTGATTTACAAAATCAAGCAAAAGGCTTCTTTTGGATCGCTAGTTATAACAACGATCCTATTTGTCTAAGGCTGGACCAAGCTCACTTGGTTTCCTTAGCCTGAATAGAGTAGAGATTGGTTGCATTTACTTGATTTAGGGACAAGGAGTAGCTCACTTTTGGCTGATTTTGGGACAGCCTTGGCAGGGAGAAGTATATTGGTGGATTTGGGCAACAAGGACAAGCAAACTCTCGAACCATTAAATTCTTTCATTGTATTTTTTAAAGTGGTTCTCCATTCCAAGGATCCTTCAAGGATTTGTTATTTTGTAACTCATTTAGGCTTCTCCCCTTAATCCATATGGGAGTTCTAAGAATTTTTGGGTTTTGATTCTACCATTGAGTGAAAGATCAAACCAAACTTTGTAACTATTTCCAAGTAATTTCTAGTTTAATTTTTTGACCGCCTTGTAATTATTGGAAGGAGGTATCTTTCCCTTTTGAGGGATCATTTGAAAACTCCTTCCGAAAAACTTCCTTTTCATCCCTCATTTTGCAAGAGCGAGCTAACATAATAAAGAGGCAACTTTCATGGGAGCTAGAGGGATTTTCCCCTAGGCATCCCTCTCTTCCCCATTTGGGGAAGGTCTCCATGTGATTGATTGAATGGTTTGCTTCATCATTTGAAACTAAAGTAGACTAGATCAACACTAACTGCAATCCATTCATTTCTTTTGCTTCATGCAATCATAGTTTAACTCATTTATTGTTGTCCATACAATCCCTTCATTTCATTTGTACAATTATTTCAGTTTACTCTTTTAACTTGCTAGTTCCATTAGATCTGAGTTTTCTTTTGCATTTCGAAAAATTGACCTCCAGCTTAATTGGTTGTATAGTTTAATAGGGCCCCCTTTTCACCCATTTCTTTTTCCAAGTTTGGAGACATGAAACACTCGACTTGCTAAATCAGGTTGGGGAAACCCAATGTTGGATCTACTTGCGAGTGGGCTGACTTGTGAATCAGGCGGATACTGTTAGAAAATTAGAAAGGCGGAAAGATTTTCTTATATAGACAATTAATTGTGATTCCTTTGTTTTTATGTTCTTCTTTTATCTTAAGTTCACCAAGCAATTACCAAAGCAATAGCACAAGGATAACAGATGTAGGCGGACAGCAAGGGCAAAACCCCTATCTAGGGGAAAACCCAGTCAACAATTTTTCCTTCAATAATTTCTCAAGATAATCTAAGACTCTTGACTTAGACAAAGACTTCCTCCACATCAAGTCAGCCCTCAATCCTTCTTGCAAATGATAACCCTTCAAAAGCAACTTTGACCTAGCAGGGTCATCATTCAGTAGCAGCTTCAACCTAGTAGCAGTAGCAACAGCAGCTTCGACTAGAATAGGAAAACTTCGATCTCCCTTGATACACCTCAGAAGTGAGAGAGAGTTGGCCCAAAATTTCGATCTTGGTGTCTTCTATCTTCCTCCAAAAACTTGCACTCCTTTCTAGCCTCTTTCCAGGTCCTTTTCAACTTCGAACTTCCCACTTTCCAGCTTAAGGATATCGAACTATGTGTGAGAGAATGAATTGCTCCAAATGAATTCGAACTTCCTTGTATATATAGCCTTCCAGTGAGGTTGAATTACCCTTCTTGAGGCCAACTTGGTGTGGAGAAGACTAAATTCATTTTTGACTCAAAAATAATTCTTTTTACATGATTCGAAAGCCCGAGAAGGGTCTCTTTTAATGGACAATGACTCAAAATAAATCCTAGAAGTCCTCAATGGGGACTTAGACCTAAAACAAGATGACCCAAGCATGAAACCCGTGCTTTAATAAGTCATAATAATAATAATCATAATAATATTTTCTTCATTCTTTTGATAAGTACATTTCATTGTGACTCAAATACATTTATGAAGACCAAAGCAAGTTACACATTTCAACAAGTACTCATTGAAGCGAAGCTTCCCCGTGTTGGATCTGCTTGCAGCTATCCTTATCTTTACAAGGATAAAGGATTGTAGGAAAAGATTCACATTAGATTAGCTGCAATCTCTCTCTAATTTACACTAACGCAAGAGACAACCTATCTAATTCTAAAATCAACCAAGAGGAAATCATCACACCTTATATTTGTATTATGTTCTTGATTTAGATATCATTGCTTTTGTTTACAAGTTGGCAAATTCTTATTTCGAAGCATTTTGTTCAAGTAACTTTTATTTTAAAGCTCTCCTTTCAAGTGCTTTTCTTTTCATTTCCAAGTACTTTACCTTTCTTGCACTCATCTATTTGGATTATTGGCGTTGGTTTCTTTATTGATCATACCTTTACATTGCTTAAGTATTTCATTCGTTGGTTTCTTATTTTGAAGCACATGTGGTGGTCTATCTTGTTAATGGTGAATTGAATATTGGTTTAAATCATATTAACTCGTAGAACTTGTTAGCACAACACCAATCAAGTCTTAGTTTTCATCTTTAGGGACTACCCCCCTAGCTTCTGTTAAAATTGGCAACTAGGACCAAATTCAACTTTGAATAGCTCATTTGATGGAGATGATGATTGCATCGAATTCCTCTTTTCGAGAGGACCAAAATTGATCTAAAGATCATCTAATCTGGACAAACAAAAATGTGTTTTTGAATTTATGCCCACACGTGTAAAATGTCAAGGTCAGCCACATCATCAACTAGGCTCATGAAGCCCAATGGACGTGTCACTTCACCCTTAACGACTTGTATAAATATAATTGACCCCTCACCTCATTTGGCATCATCACTCAGACATTTTCTTCTCTCTCCTTCTCTCATTGGTTCGTACAGCAATTGGGCAGATCTTCTCTCTCACACGTGTGGCAAGGAGGATGAATTTTCTGGGCAAATTGCAAGGCCGAGTTTCATGATTGTTGCAGGAATTTGACAAGACACTTTGACTGATCATTTGACTGCAATTTTTGTGGGAAAAATTCGTTTTTGACAGGCCATACAGATTGGCACAGAAATCAACAAATTTTGAGCATTTTGACCTGCGTTGACCTCAGTCTTGTTTGACCACAAAAGTTAACTTCAGTTGACTGAGTTTGATTGTTGTAATGTGGACTATTTTGACTACTATTTGACCAACTAAAGGGGTCGAGTTTGACTGCCTTTGACCGAGCTTCAAAAGGGGAAGTTTTGTTGTTGCGTTGACAATCTTTGACTTTTTGGTTAGGGTTGAATTTCACTGCAGTTGACAGGGTTGTTTTGACATTGATTTGGCAAGTAAACTTCGACTTTTTGTACTCTCTCTCTCTCTGTTGAACATTTGATATAATAATAAGAAGATTTGATCAAACCATTGTTATTGATACGTCGTGCATATTCAAACCATTGCGTTGGCGTTTTGATTCATATATATATAG
>APFE031138124.1:0-62459 GCA_000404065.3 Pinus taeda
AGGAAATGATGACAAAAGAAGGAAATGAGTAGGAAAAGGCTGTTGGGAGGATGGGTAAATGAGTGCAGTTTTGAGGCTCAACAATCCATAAACCATCTATTGATTTTACTCTTGATATAACTGTAAATGTCAGACCCTGCCTCTCTCTGTCTCTAATATCTACAGTGGCTCATTGCAAATTCATCCCCTATGATTGTGTATTGTCAATGCCCATGCCATTTCCAAAGGCATTTGTCTCATATTCCCCCTAACAACATGCGGAACCAGTACAAGAATTGGACAACCCCTATCAAATAGAACACCACAATACTTTTCAAACATAATTGTAGCAAATTGTGGAAGTTGTGGTGGCTTTGAACCAAATGCAAAGAAAATGTTTTCAATATATCCAAGTGCACCATTAACCAGACCAGCTTCAACCCACAAATTACACGTTAACATCACGCGCTCTACATGCCATAGTAGTACTTCACAATCCAACACATCATCATCACTATCACTTATTTTTGTTCTTCTACTTCAATCTGCAACACATCTTGCAATAGGATAATTTAACGATTTTAACATTTTTCTATTTTACAAATTGATGAGATTATTTCTCAGAAATTAGTGAACAGAAGAATCAAACAAATTCCTTTCCTGTTGATCCAAGAAACTATAGACATGCATCATAAGAAGATCCCAATCAATAAGAAAAGGATCTGCATTTCTAATATTGGTTAAAAGATTGCAAAAGGACGCTTGTCTTAGATCATCTTCTTCTTGTCTATAAATTTTGTCTAGATCCACAACAATATTGAAGCTTTCCCAAAAAAATTTCCCAGTTGTTCTACCTGCATACAAGGGTTTATCTCTAATAGGAGGCAGTTGAGCAAGGTCACCCACAAGAATGATGGACCTACCACCAAAAGGACAATCCTTGTTTTCATGAAAGGCTTCTCGCAAACAAGAATCTATTTGTATGAATAACCTTGGACCTATAAAGCTCATCTCATCAACCAATATATATCAAGAGTGCCTCATTTCTTCTTGAAACACTACCAAACCCTGCCCACATAATGGCTTCATTTTTTTATAGGATTTTTTAAAGCAGAATATATTGTTTTGCCACGTATGTTAAAAGCATCAATATCAGTTGAAGCAAGCAATAACAAAAGACTTTTTCCGTACATTGTTGAACTAGAAAGAGCATGATAAATACAACCAATGAGAGAATACTTCCCTATTCCAGCAGTGATTGGAATAATCATTTTCAAAGCACCATCATTTCCGCCATTAGCAAAGTGTTGAAAAACAATTTCAAAAGCAGCTAGTTATTTTTCTAATAGAGAGGAAGGCGGAAAATATGTGTCCCTAATAAAGATGAAATTGAGAACATCTGCAGACTGTGCATTTTTTACAAAATTGAACCTTTGTTCTAAAAAATCATTTGATACCATCATTTCCTACAATTATAATCAATATCAAAGTCCCTTCTACCAATATTATCAAGGTCTGAAATGTTTACACAAATTGGAGGAACTAACTGTGAAAAAACCTAACACTCTTTGAAATCTCGATCAATATTTTCTTCATTTATAAGCGGCTCCAAATCCTCTTCATCTCCTTCATTTGGAAAAGGGCCTCGATCAACTTGCCATGCATGATATCACCAATTCCTCCAATTTTCAACAATACTTTCAGTAGACAACCTGATATCTGAACCAACGCCACAAAACGACTTGTATAAAAGCAACTCACTCCAAAAAAATGTTTCAAACTCTTCTGACCCCTCATCAGGAACAACATAAAACCATGGCCAAACACAAACTATAGCATGGTTATCGCGCGATCTCCATTGCTCTTGCCTACGCTTCACCTCGAAACTTTGTGATCTTGTTGTTTCTATGATGCACAAATGTTCCAAAAAAATGGGTCTACTTTGATAAACCTGAATGAAATTGTTTCCACACAAAAATTCATCAGAATGAAGTGAAAGCCTTTGGTACACTTTCTTCCCAACATTCAATAAGAAGAATTTGCGACTACAGACAAGAAGAGGCAACTTTAGCAACCAATGGAACATTTCTTGATCTCCAATGCCACGCTCAATAAGCGTTTCAACAAGGAACCTTATATACACAGATAATGCAGGAGCCTCAGATCCACTCCCACCATCAACTCTGGTCAACATTTCGTGATAACTTTCCAATCTTCTCTCTTCCTTTGAATCATATTTTCAATATATATCAAAACCTGATGTCGTGAAAGAACTGGCTGACAATCAACATCTGCTCGCCACATTGTTAAAAAATCAACATTATGAACATTTAAATGGTCATCATTTCATGTCAGTTCATACTTTTTTTCCCCTTTTTCATCTATTCACAATGTTGAATCCACACAAACCTACCATGGAGTATGATAATGACATGAAAGGAAAGATCCTTTTTTAGGTAAACATGAATCAACGTTACATTTTGTATGCCTTTCGACATGGTTCACTAAATTATCATATTCTTCTTTGGGATTGCAAGGAAAAAATTGTTGAGTATTCAAAAGACATGGATCATCATTTACAGCTCGAGGTTTCATGAAATTTTGATGATGTATGTCATGCATATTCCAGGCTGTAACATATTTTTCAATGTAGCGCTTTGCTACGTCGACAACAGTGGCATTGGACCAATCCAATGTTTCCATATCCAGTGCTTCAAGCAACCATAAGAAACCATGGATGTGAGTCAAACCTCTATTCTACCACTCGTACCTAACACGGATCCAAAATATGCAGTTAACATATAATAACCAACCATAAGAACACACATTTTTCTTAAAATCATTATAAAATCATTGAAAAGGAACGACAACAAGCCTATACCAAAATTATTTAGCACCAATATATCTCTGCAAGACTATGTCACGAAAGATATTGAATCTTTGGTGCATGTACATAGAGACTATATGTGGGTACTTCATAACATTTTGAATTTTTTTGGCATGCTCACTTTGTAGATGATAATCTCTATTCGAAGGCATAACACTATGCAAATCATGCCACTTTGTGTCAGTCGCACTCAATGTAAAAAACAGGTTGGACAACCCAACTAGTTGATCATTTCAGTCACTTTAGAATGAAACTTTGTCCAATAAGTCCTCGTACCCCTAAGACAAGATCCCAAATGCATTAATTTCTTAGCCAACTTATTATTTGGCAGATCATAAAGTTGTTGACGCAACTCTTGAACAGTTGCAGGTGAATTTTCATGAATATTTTTCTTCAAAAAGAAAGAAGTTGTTCCTTAACTACGATGCCACATAATCATATTCAACAAGAAATATCGAAAGCAAGGATGGCTTCAAAACATTTGATGATAAAATTTCAATAGATGAAAACCATATTCATGCATCTCAACATTGGAATACGAGGATGCAACTAATCAGCATCACCTGTAGGGAATAAAGTGGGGAATGTAATATCTAGAATTCCTTTAGTGTTATATTCATTAACGAGATATGTACCAATATCTAGCCAATCTATTCATTCAATGGATGTGCTACTTGCATTCTCAATAAATATTCTCATTTGATTAACTTCCTTGGATTCATTAGGCAAGCGAGAAATAAAGGATGATGGATGACAATGTAAACAATTATCCCCATCTATTTCAATCTACGTGTCGATCCTAGCTATTTCATCAACATGACTATAAACATATTGTAACCTTCTAGAAACATCTGTACGTATTTCTGGGAGAGAAAAAACTGAGTCCATGTCAATTTCCACATTCATGTAGTACTTTTCCATTTCAATTTTATAACACAATGCATCCATCACATGTTGTCTCTTCACGTAGCATTCATGGTATTCAGACTGAACACCTCACCTTCTTACAATAAAAAAATCTAGTTCTTCAACATGTCGTAGAAGCTTCTTCGCAATCGAAGAAATATATTGTGGAAAACTTTTCATGTGGCCGCTATATTTATATTTACCACCATGAGCATGTTTCACTTGCAATATTGGATTTACCCAAGCTATTAACATCTCTTCAACTTGTGTCAAAACTCTTAGAACCTTATCTTTCTCACCTATATCCATGTTGTTAAAATGAGAAAAGTGATGAGCACCTTTCTCGCACTTACATATTTTAGAAATGGGCCCCTCGTACAATCTGGAAACTTGTATATCAGGATAAAATTCATTGCACACATGGCACATATGCACAATAGACAAACTGTCAATCCTTGACCGAAATTTTTTATGGACATCAACCATGTCTCCACTAAAATGATAGGTACCACTTTCATTTTCTCTTTGAGATTCCATTCTAGCTTGGTGATGATGTGAAACAACTTTTGCAACTGGAGTATTGGTATTATCAGTTATTTCCATAAAATAATGGCAAATCATTCTTGTACATTCATTCGACATGAGTAAATTATGCTTAGAAGAAACAAAATAACCTTTGTAAGAACGAAATATATACAAAACAAGTTAAATTTGTTAACCAAACAAAAAAAATTTACATTTTCTTCATTGCTGCATTATCCATGTGGAAGTCGTAGAACTGATATTTATTGCGCTGGTTGCAAATTTATTTCTCCACCACTATTCACTTTAGTAGTATTCTACCAAAAAAACATCAAAAATCAAATGCATAAAACAATATAAATTTAACATTCACAAGAACAAAACCTTTCAAAATAAATATGCATTAAGCACATGTGTTGTGCCAAGAGGAAAAGTGTCCTCACATTCTTTGGCTTCAACAAGATTCTCTCTAGAGCTAGAGCTACATCGACATATACTGGTTCCAACATTTCCAAAAAACTAACCGAAATGTTCAACCATTCTAGCAAGCATATTACTATCACCAAAAGAATCATACGCTACAAGTTGTTCAATGGAATAGAATTCCCTATCTTCCATTATAGCATCTATTCCACCATATCCACGACCCCCAAGGTTCTTGCTTCTATCAAGTGTCCCTATGTAAACACAATGTTCCAAAACATACAACATTTGAGAAAATATATGAAATAGCAGAAAAATTTGGAGACAGTCAACAACAAAGCAAACAAACATGCCAACAAAATGTTCACCTACCTAAAGATGAAAGTTTCTAAACTTATAGTTACTTAGGCCATATGTTTCATAATTTTGTGAGGTTTGACAAGTTGGTCATCGACCCTCGCATATAGGAACAAATAAAGGTTGCACTGCTTCTTAATCTATTTTTTGGCTAGTAATCATTTTGACAATGTTCTAAAAATAAATACATGAAAAAATTACAACAGTAAAAACTTCACATGAAGAAGAAGAAAAAAGAATGCAAAAGAAAAAAACTTGAACTACCAAAATTGTTGCAACAAACACATTACATACAGATTCGACAGGGGTAACTTTATTAACAATATAATTGCTACTAAGAAAGACCTAACCTTGTTCGCCAACACAATCTCCCAAATTTTCAACCATTTCAGGAAATTTTTCATTCTTGCAGTTGTCATCAACTCCCAAAATTGCATTTCTTTCATTGTTTTCACACAAAATACCATCGTCATTCATATAAAGAAAATTTCCAAACATAGTGCTCCCAAAGAAGACGAAAGTTAGTAAAACTTCAAAAAATATGAGTTATTTCATATAATAAGCATCCAACAAAACGACAATCAAAACAAAATCTTCGCTGCAAAAAACCACTCCTCTTTTCATAGTTACGATTTATAACTCCTCCTTCTTCATGATTTTCTAAAGCTCTTTTTTTCGTTGATACACATCTCTTCTCTGTGCTTTAACGACTTCCTTATTCTGTTGATACCACTGTCATTGGTATTCATGTTATCGTTTCCATAGCAACGGAGTGAGGTCTTTTCGCGCCACTCAACATTTCTATGATAAAGTTAAAGTCAATTCAAAAAATCATTTTTCAATTCGCTTGGAGCCTAATACCTACTCTTCAATCTTGAAAAAACTAAAAACTAACAAAACTGCACAGAAGAAATATTTGAAACATTATGTCTCCCACGACAAACTTCGAACACATGGAAAAATGATCCCCTTACACATAATCGATACAATATCAAGTTCCGCCAATTATGGACTCATACCAACAAAACCTTTTGTTTTCTACAAATTGTAAAAAAAAAAATATGAAGCATATTCCAAATTTAGCTTACATATGTTCTCAGTATAACTTCAAAATGTGAATTACAATGATCTTAAAAAAATATTTAAAAACATTAACATAGGGTCTTCAACATTATCAAAAAGAAAACATGTTCAAGCCTCAAAGGCTAATTAAATACATCCATAGGTAGTGAACCTATGTCAACAATAGAATTTGCATTTGGATTAAGCGAAAAAACATTTCCATTTTGAATCACATCATCAAAATCTTCAACTATTTGTAGATAGAAGCATGAGGCTATGAAACACATTCCAAATTTAGCATAGGTGTGCCCTCAATATAACTTCAAAATGTGAGTTACAATGATCTTCAAAAAAATATTTAAAAACATTAAACATACATAGGGTCCCCAAAAAAAAAAAAAAAAAAAAAACCGTGTTCAAGCCTCAAAGGCTAATTAAAATACATCCGCAAGTGGTGGAGGTATCTCAACAATAGAATCTACATTTGGAATAATTGAAAAAACATTTCCTTTTTCAATCACATCATCAAAATCTTCAATTGTTTGTAGGTAGAAGCATGAGGCTTCAAGCACCGGCAATCCATCAACAATTCTTGTTTTGCACAATCCAATCACTAAATCATACACCTTTAATTGCACTTCAGACCAACCCAACATAAGGAATTTTTCTTAAACTATGTGCAAAGGTAAGTAACCTAAACATTTACTATTTATAACCACAGAGACAGATTCAAGCAATGACCATCTGTACCCCCAATCATCTTCCAAATATTATAGACTTTGTTCTTTTGAGAGTGGACCAAATTTGAAATTATCTATCTCTTCAAGTGACCAAACTGAGGTGGAACCAATATTTACAACATAAACAAGTTGATTCATGTATAATCCTAATGACATACATTGTATGTCAACAATAGGAACAAACAAATAACCCCAATTGTTTCTATTCAATTCCAACTAGTAGATAGTGTAACCATAAGTAGGGTAATCTTCATAATCTTTGTCTAGATATACCCAATAAATTTTTTATTTAAATGGATCCTTTGGTGGCACTACACCACCATATGGAAGGTTCGTCCTCTTCCAAACGTTGTCAACACTATACTGCAAGTGAGAAAATGTGAATCCCTATTTCAAAAACACCCATTCATATTTTCATGGACTTCATTTTTGTAATAAAGAGAAGAATCCTTGCTCCTCAAGACTAAACACTCCAAGATTTCTAAATGTCTTCGTAAACGGGTTGACAATGATTTTTTTTTGTATGCAAATAACTTCCAGGCATTCTGAAAAAAATCATTGATCCCACTGTACATTCAATTTTGTATGCATAATGAAGAAAAGGAAAAACCATGGTAGACAAGCGACCACTATTGTTAAGGTATGATGCTATCAAGCAATCATCACCAAAATAAGCAAACAAAGAAATAAATCCTAACTCTTTCTCATGGCATTGATTGAAACTTGCGAGGAAAAGCGGGTTTTCCAAAACAACACACCATTGTCTACAAACCAACTTAAATTTCATCAAGACCGATAAAGGAAGCCAATGAAGAGAAGCCCAATAATATCAAAGGGAAGGAATTTTCAAATAGAAGGATCCATAACAAAAGCAAGAACTTTTGACTTTGAGGGCCTTTTCTAGCATTTTGGGTCCTCTATTCAAGGTAGATTTGATGGTTTCGTTACAAGAGTGGGTAGCATAGGAGGTGAGCTACAACAACTCTCAAATGTGCACTTTCCAAGGAAATGTAAGCAACCTCCTTAGGTGAATAATGGACAAAGGGTTCACTGATGATGGCTGTTACAGGCTACGACCTATTCTGAAAATGAATTTCATAAGTATGTTAGCTTTTATGATATCACTAGGGTACAGTCCTGTAGCAGTCAGAAAGGAATAACGTCTGGTAGTTTCTAATCCTATTTTGGGAAATATCTTAACATAATTATATGACAGTCTTACAACTGATTTGAAAATCTATTTGAGGTGTTGATTTTAGCAAGTTGTGGCAGCCTAGAGGGTGCTAGTATGATAGCAGTCTAGGAACAGTTTCTTTCAATTTTTCATGTAGTCTTCATGTCTTCATGGTGACAGTTAAATGCTTTATGATTGACTAGAGTGGAGGGTGCATTCCTCTAGAGTTGTATTCACCCTTCACTCACCTATTTTAGGCATTGGCATCCTGTCTAATTTGGCAGAAATATGGCAACGAGCTTACATAGCTGATCTACAATTATTATGACGGCATTTTTCCAGTTAGTGAGTCATTAGACAAGTTACATTACCTTTTCTGGGCAGCAATAAAGGGCCACCATTCATCCTTTTGTGGCCATCACTTTCACCTTATTTCCTGGAAACACATTGTTAGCATGAAGGTGAGTGAATGCGGAGGTACTCATGCACCATAGGCATCCCATTCGAAGGAGTTTCTTCATTTTTTCTTAGCATATGTAAGGGTTCCTTGACTAAGTTATTTTCCTATTTTTTAGAGAGACATTAATTGGAACTTACCCTTGCTCATTCTATAAGAGAGGGAAGGATAGTGATACATTTTTTTCATATTTTCCCTTTGTTAGTTTTTTGACATCTTTCAACACTTCTTCCTCTCCACTCGTTATTCTAGAGACATTGCATGCAACATAGGAGAGTGATCTTTTATGATTTTCAAAGAATTGATGACAAATAGATGTCTATTTTTGGTTGTCATAATCAATCTTCTATGTGGAATTGCTTGATCAATTAAATAACTTTTCAGTTTTCTAATATTTCTTCTAAGCAATATGTAATTTTAGGGTAAGAATAGAGAAATGTACAATTAGTATGAAAGCCATAGGTTGCTATAAACTAGTTTGGGTTCTTTGAAATTTTCTTAGCTTTTAAATTTACGTCTCTTTTATTTGGTCTTTCTATTATTATGTTTGAAACGTATTGGATTCAGATTATTTAAATATTTCAACAATATTTAAAACAATTAAATATTTTAGGGTGATAATAAAGAGATACACAAATAGTGTGGAAGCCATGGGTTGCTATAGCCTAGTTTGTTACTAGTTCTTGAAATTTTTTTAGCTTTTAAATTCATCTCTCTTTTATTTGGATTTTCTATTATTATGTTTGAACATAATGAATTTAGGTTATTTAAAACAAATTAAATTTACATTTTAAAGAATACATAAGGTACAACAAGGCAAATAATACATTGAAATCTTCTTTAATTTTCAGCTCACATCTTGGTTATCTATTTGTTGCAGACGGTTTGTTTCATTGAGCACTGATAAACGGAATAGAAAGTGGATTTTCCGTCTTTATAAAACAAAATCCATTGGAGGTGCTTATTGGTTTTGAAATCTATTTATCATTACCATATCTATCTATGTGTATTTCAACCTAGTATTCCCTAATTTCTCTTCCTTGCAGCGAAAAAGAGCACATTACAAGAAAGATGAGTTGTAGAGGGAGCATATGCAATTTTTTGTTTTTTGTTGTCTACATATTTTTGTTTTGTTGAGTTTGAGCATGGCCATGCTTTCTGTATTTTATTGTGCGTCATACTTGTGTTTCTTTATTTTATTTTTTCCTCATTTTTTAGTTTGGTCCTTGTTTGGAGAGAAATGAAGGCAACATGATGGGGGTTATTGTTCATAAATCAAGGTAATTCACCTTACTTATATGCATTGCATTTTACTTACTTTACTTAAAATAACCTATGGATAATTTGTTTGTTATTTAATTTATTATATATCTTATTTGTGTTCTCATGCTCAACTATATAGATCTTCTTTGTGTAGTTACCAACTATAGCTCTACAACTCTACAATATAGGAAAGTCAAATGGTGAAGATACCCTTGACAATACAAATGCGGAACAGTGGATGGGTGAGCAATGCTTTTCTCCTACAAAATAATGTTGTCCTTTAATTTCTTGTTGTAATGTTGATTAACATATGATGATTCCATAAGCGTTGGCACTAGGAAAGGGCGGGAAGGTATGTGTATGGTTAATTCATCACTTTGTTTATTTATTATTTAGTTTTTTCCATGGTTTATTCATGATCTTGTATACAAATTTAATTTTTGTAGTGAGTGACTAAAATGTAGAGTCTAAAAGGATTAAGTGGAGATTATACCTTAGGCAATGTAGAAGCAACACAGAGGTATGTTTGCTATTATAAATATTTATTGAGTTTAATTCTAAAGTTTATCTTTTTATAATGATTCTAATATTTTATTATGTATATGTTGTAGATGGCTTATTCCATTGATCATCAATAAGTGCTACAAAGTGGATTGTCCATCTTTATAAAATAAATTGCATGTATTGGTTTTGAAATATGTTCATCATTTCTATCACTATCTATGTGTATTTCAACCTAATTCACTCCATTTTTTTTTCCTCTTAACGAAGTAGAGCACACTATAATAGGAACAATGATGCGTAGAGCGAATGTTTACAATTTTTTGTTTGTTGTTGTCTACATATTTTTGTTTAGAGCATGGTCATACTTTCTATTGTTTGTCGTGTGTCATACTTGTTTTCTTTTGTTTTGCATTTTTCTCTCTTTTTTGTAATTTGGTCTGAGTTTGGATTGTTGGATATGAAAGAGGAAAGGAAGATAGCATGTAGAGAAATTGAAAGAGGTGAGATGGAGGTTATTGTTAATAAATGAAGGTGATTCACCTTAGCTATATGTAGTGCACTTTACTTAAAATTACCTATGGCTATATTGTGACTCAATTTGCTTGCTTTTTAATTTGTTATGTTTTAGTTGTGTTATCATGTTCAATTTTATAGATCTTCTTTGTGTAGTCACAAAATACAACTCTATGGTATAGGAAGGTCAAATGTTGGAGATACTTTAGACACTACAAATGTGGAACATGGCATGGGTGAGCAATGCTTTTCTCCTACAAAATAATTCTTTCATTCAATTCCCTATTATATTGTTGATCAAAATATGAATATTCCATAGCAGTTGGCACTAGGCAAGGGCTGGTAGGTATGTGTATGGTTAATTCATCGCTCCTTTTATGTCTTATTTAGTTTCTTCCATTGTTTATGGACGATCTCATATAAAATATTACTTTGTTTAGTGAGTGACTGTAGATGTAGTCAAAGAAAGTTGAGTTGAAAAGATACCTTAGGTAATATAGATACAACACAGAGGTATGTTTGCTATTATGAATAATTATTTTGTTTAACTCTATGGTTTAACTTCTATAAAAATGCTAAGATTTTGTTATATATTTGTTGCAGATGGGTTGTTCCATTGAGCACTGTTAAGTGAAATAAAAAGTCGATTGTTTTCTAAAACGTACTCCATGGGAGGTACTTATTGGTTTTGACATATGTTAATCATTACTATTACTATCTTTGTGTGTTTCAACCTAATTCTCCCCAATTTCTTTTCCTTGTAGTGAAGGAAATAAACAAGGAGAACACATTGTAGGAAAGATGATTTGTAGAGTTCACAATTTTGTGTGTGTTGTTATCTACAATTTTTTGTTTTGTTGAGTTTGAGAATGGCCATGCTTTATGTTGTTTATTGTGTGTTGTACTTGTTTTCCTTTGTTTTGGGTTTTTTGTTCATTTTTTTTTGTCTTGGTTTGGATTGTTGGGTGTGGGAGAGAAAAGGAAGGTAGCATGTAAAGAAATTGAAAGAGATGAGATGGAGGTTCTTGTTCATAAATGAAGGCAATTCACTTCACCTGCAATTTACTTAAAATCACCTATCACTGATTTTCTATTGAATTTGATCACTATTTAATTTATTATATGTTTTATTTGTGTTCTCATGCTCAAATATATAGATATTCTTTGTGTAGCCACCAATTGCAACTCTACAACTCTACAATGCCAAATGGTGAAGATACCCTAGACACTACAAACATGGAACAAAGGATGGGTGAGCAATGTTTTTTCCCTACAAAATAATGTTGTTATTTAATTCCTTATTATAATGTTTATCAATATATGATGATTCCATGGGAAAGGGCGAACAAGTATGTGTATGGTTAATTCATTGATCCATTTATTTTTTATTTAGTTATTTCCATTATTTATTCATGATTTCATATAAAATTTTACTTTGTGCATTGAGTGATTGTAGATATAGTGTCTAGGAATATTGAGTGGAGAATATACTTTAGAGAATGTAGATGTAACATAGAGGCATGTTTGTTATTATGAATAATTATTGCGTTTGATTCTAAAGTTTAACTTTTATAACGATTTTAATGCTTTATTATGTATGTGTTGTAGATAACTTGCTATTGGTGAAATACAAAGTAGATTGTCATTTTTTTTTAATATAAAATAAACTCCATGGGAGCTACTTATTGGTTTTGAAATATGTTTATCATTACTATCGCTATTTATGTGTTTTTCAAACTAATTCACCCTAATTTCTTTTCTCCTTTTAATGAAGGAGAGCACAATGCAGGAACAATGATGCATGGAGCAAACATTTGAATTTTTATTTGTTGTTGTTTACATATTTTTGTTTTGTTCAATTTGAGCATGACCCTGTTACGTTGTTTGTCGTGTGTCTTAATTGTTTTCTTTTGTTTTGCATTATTTCCTCATTTTTTGTAGTTTGGCCCTAGTGGATGTGGGAGAGGGAATGGACGCAACATGGAGAGAAAATGAAAGAGATGAGATGGGAGTTATTTTTCATAAATGAAGGTGATTCATCTTACTAGTGCACTTTACTTAAAAATACCTATGGCTAATTTGTCACTCAATTTGCATGTTATTTAATTTATTATATGTTTTATTTGTGTTCTCATATTCAACTCTATATTTTTTTGTGTAGTCACCAAATACAACACTACAATACAGGGAGGGTCAAATGTTGAAGATACCACTACAAATATGGAAGATGAGATGGGTGAGTAATGCATTTCTCCTATAAAATATTGTTGTCCTTTAATTTCATGTTATATTGTTTCTTAGCATATGATGATTCCATAAGAGTTGGCACTAGGCAAGGGCGGGCAGGTATGTGTATGGTTAATTCATTGCTTTGTTTATTTATTATTTAGTTTCTTCCATCATTTTCATGATTTTATAACTGAGTGACTGTAGATATAAAGTCTAAGAAAGTTGAGTTAAAAAGATACCGTAAGCAATATAGATGCAGCGCAAAGGTATGTTTTCTATTATGAATAATTATTTTGTCTAACTCTAAGCTTTAATTTCCATAACAATTCTAATGTTTTATTATGTATATGTTGCAAATGGCTTATTGCATTTAGAACTGATAAGTGGAATAGAAAGTGGACAATATGTCTTTATAAAAACAAATTCCATGGGAGGTCTTTATTGGTTTTCAAATATATTTATGATTACTATCACTATATATGAGTATTTCAACACAATCCTCTCCATTTTTTATTTTTTTTTGCAGCGAAGGAGAGCATGAGGAAGGAGAGAACATTGCAAGAAATATGATTTTTGGAGTGGGCGTTTGCAATTTTTTGCTTGTTGTTGTCTACATATTTTTGTTTTGTTGAGTTTGACTATGGCCATGCTTTATGTTGTTTGTCGTGTGTCGTATATATTTTCCTTTGTTTTGCTTCTTTGTTTTCCTCCTTTTTTTTTAGTTTTGTCTTGGTTTGAATTGTTGGGTGTGGGAGAGGAAAGGAAGGTACCATGTAGAGAAATTGAAAGAGATGAGATGGAGGAAATGGACGTTATTGTTCATAAATGTAGGTAATTCACCTTACATATGTGTAGTGCACTTTAGTTAAAATTGCATATGGCTAATTTGTGACTCAAGTTGCTTGCTATTTAATATAGTATATGTTTTATTTGTGTTCTCATACTCAGTGATATATATATATTTTTTGTAGTCACGAATTACAACTCTATAATTCTACAATATGTTGATTTTTCTAGATTGATAATTACTTCCAATGATTTCTTCATTAGTTTAACTTATGTGACATTCATTATTAAGAAATTACACAAATTCTTTAACAATAAAACTAGTAGGATCCTAAAGATAGCCAAATAAGAGACAAAATTCATCCTGGAAAAACCCTAACCAGGGAAAAACCCAATAACTTTTTCTTAGAGAAATTGTCTAATTCAGCAAGAGAGACAATCTGATTTCCCAATCAAAAGAAAAGTCAAACTAACTAGTAACCAAACCTGTGTCAAACTTGGTCAAATAAATACAAATTTGACTTCCTGAAATTTCAGCCTCTTGGACTTTCCTCAGAAATTTTGGTCTACTACCTCAGAAATTGTCCTTCTTGATGTCTTAGATCCATTCTTATTCTGCTTTATATGGTAATCTAAATTCCTCTCAAATGGAGGAGGATGAGTGTGAATTTATAGTGATCAAAGATGCCCCTAAGTGGTGTGTCTCTTGCATTGGGTCGACTTATACGTTTGGGACTGACGTGACTTAGAGGAGACAAATAATTTAAATTTCAAAAATTGATTTTCCCTATATTGAAATGGGGACTTGAGATTACAAATTATATTTATCATTTTCCTTCATATGAGGACTGACCATAGCTACAAAAATTCAACACTCCCCCTTAGGGAGGTATTCATAATGACTTCTTCAAATGTTTTCTTGTTGAAAAATCTCTATACGAAGAAAAGGTTGAATGAGCTCAAATATGTTGATGAATCCATCCACCTCATGTTCTATAATAGAACCATGTAGAAATCATCCTCGCATCAACATCAAATAAAGGAATTAGCTACCCACTAGTCCTTAGGTCACCAACATACCAAGTTGACACTTGGAGTCTTGTCAAGAACCCACTTAACCCATAGTGAAGTCACCAATCTACCAAGTCATCACTTAGAGTCTTGTCAGGAACCCACCTGACCTATAGAGAAGTCACCAATCTACCAAGTCATCACTTAGAGTCTTGTTAAGAACCCACTTGACCCATGGTGACAATCGGGGCACATTTACCATTCCCACATGTTGTCACACGTAATTGAATGGTAAAAAAAATCACACGATGCTATAAGGCACAAGCTCAACCCACTAGCCAAACCCCATGGCAATATGGTCAGATAACCCTTGATCGAGGGAGTAATCCAGGCCTCTATGCTAACTAGGCCAATCTTCCCAACTATAAACCATGGTTTCCGAGTAAATACCCTTGACCTAAAGGAGATTATACCCCTTGATGCTACAACATCAACACTCCCTTCAAGCAAGGGAAGCATTCTCAATCACTCCAATATTGTCCCAAAAGTATGCAAATGTCATCTAAGGACAGATTCTTTGGGAATCTCAGCAACCATTTTGATTACATAAATACATAGGAACCTCACTATTCCTTTTGTATCACTTGATTTGACCTGTCATCACTGTTGTCTTCCACATAGTCCTGCGAGTAGCTTCTAAAGCCACATTGCTTCACAACCTTCCCAACAAACTACAATATACTCTGCTTCAATAGTGCTAACAACTTCCTGTTCATTATAGCAAACCCCAAGTTGAATTTGTGAATCCTTGTAACTATATGAGATATATCTCAATCCATATCCAATTGTACCATGCCTATACCTCAACGCATGATGTGCCGCATGCCTTGGCTCAACCATAAAATGACCATCTTCAATCCATCACCACAATTGTTTTCCAATCACCCTGGCTGAGCAATCTCGTTAACGCTGAAACAAATTATGTTGAGACAATAGAGATTGTTCCCTTTTCCACTCAGCTTCATCAGATTGGATACCATGGTAATGACCATGGACATGTTGTCCATTATCCTAAATCTTTGAAGGTTCATAATAATACAATTCCATTTGAGCCAAGAAGATCTCATCTAGCTTCTGCAACACTTCTAGTCCCAAGCAGTAATATATCCAACCAAGATCCTTTAGCTTAATCCTAGAGATAACTTCCTTTGCCATGACTTCTCCCTCTATCATGGAAGAAAATCTTCATACAATTGTCACTCCCTCTAACAAGTGAGGGACTATCCACTCTCATTAGAAACAAGGTCAACCAAGCTTTCTCAAATATCCATACCAAGATCGAGGTTTGTAGAAATCTTTCTCCAGTTTGCAAACATGTACCTCAAAGTCCAAAGATTTTTCCTTGTACACTTCTTCTCCCTTACAAGTGGAGAAAATCTCTCTTCATAGTCCTCTTCCTCTTCCTAGGAGTATCCTCAGTTTATTATACCATCTACCAAATGCTTAATCTTATAAATCCACTTTGACCTCATCACTAACTTTCCATAGATCTCGACACAATGACATCCTTCAAACTTGTTGACCAGCTTGCTCCTTTTGTACTAGCAGCTCTTCTAGTCATTAGGTATGATTATAGATGTCAGTACAATTTATCCTTCTTGAACATTAATCACTCCAGAGAGAATTCTCTTGCCACAAATCTTGCTTTGTTCTTCTAAAAACTTTACATCTGCTACCAGAGCCTTGGCAGTCTTCACGATGTACTTTCAATCCTCACTGGGAGGCCACGGAAGAGCGATTATAACCCAACAAAAGGAAACATATACAAGAGGCTAACAAATAGTAAAACAATAATAACCAAAGCATAGAGATATAAAGTACTTATCTTTTGAATATTGTAAGGAATTTGTTGACTCCATCTTGATGCTTTCCTTATTGCAAACATCCTTGTCTTCATCATCAACATGTTGCTTTCCTTTCGTTTCCTTGTGTGAGTTAGGGTTTCTCCATTCAAGGAAATCATCGATCTAGTTCCAACTCTAGGATTTTATCCACAGACCCTAGGGATTTCACATCCAAGGCTTTAAGTCTTCTACGGTTTACAAACCTTAGATTTACAATTTTCATTTACACCTTTTGTAAGTCCAACAGACTTTGTCATATGCAAATTTTCTTTCCATATCCAAATGTCCAAATTCATAGAGTCCCCATGCCTTAGTATATGTGATAAAATCCATCATGTCATCAAACAATCAAGGAGGTTCCACCTTGATATCAATATAACTAAATGCATCAAGATTAATGGTCCATTATAGATTTTGTAGTGCTTGTATTCTGCCTCCGTCTAACATTGTAAAGAAACAACATCCTCCAACTATCAACAAAGGACAAAATATAGCAGGTTGACCTATAGATACAAATCACCAAGGAATACTTCGTGAAAGTAAGTGTCTTCAAGGGAGGAATGACATTCCATTGTCCTCTATAGCATTTTACAAGAGAACTTGTACCATCAACCAACTATTAATAAATGGTCAAGTAACAGCCTTCAAATGGTCTAGAATTCCTTTATAGAAGTGTTGTCCTCATAATAGTACAAACAATTTGGCAGATCTTAGATGATTACTTTCTGTCCTTCCAAATTAAATTGTTGGAGAATGTAACTAGTTTTGGTCTTCACAATGATCTTTGTAAACATGGCATTGTATATTTTGTGTATAAAAATAGAAAAGTATTTTTTCATGCGCAATTCTAGGTCAAAGCATGTTCTTCATGCTTCTAGGGCTTTCTAGGTCAAAGAAGAATTTTTGTCATGCATTATAGTCCCATTTGGACTCATTGCAACAAAAGAAAATAATTATTTTTGAGTCAAGAAAGCTAATTTATCCTCCAATACCAAGTCAGCCTACTTATGATGAAGTCAGCCTAAAGAGGGCTATTTGACCCCTCAAGAAGGCTATAAATAAGAGGGATTTCAACTCACTTGATACAGCAATTCACTCAAGTTCGATCTGCAATAGCAAAGGAAGAAGAAAAGCAAGGAAGACAAGAAGAAGAGGAATAAATTGAAGGAAAGGAGGTCTCTTAGTGAAACATATTTTTTTGTCCACAAGTGCAAAGTTCTCTAGGGTTTTTGTGTGAGTTGCGGGGGCCAAAATTATAGGTCAAAATTGAAAATTAAAGTTGTAGGTTCAAGATTCTAAGTTGAAGTTGCTTGTACCAAGCTTGACTTTCGCTTACTTTGGAAGAATTTGGTTCATTTGAAAGCAATCTTGTTAGTGGGCTAAGTTTATGCTTGGGATGACTTTTGGCTTTGGTCTTTGGGTCTTGGAAGTCCCATTTTGAACTGATTCTATAAGAAGAGAAGTATTCCTTTTGGGTTTTCCCCTTGGAGGGGTTTTTCCCTGGCTTGGAGCATCTTATGTACTCTATTTATGATCTTCATTATTTTGGTAATTGCTTGATGAACAAGCAATAATAAGTAATAAAAGACCAACTAATATCAAAAGTAATTATCAAGTAAGGAAAATCAAGTATAATCTACAAGTCTCTTGATTTTCCAACAAAAGTAACTTGGCTTCCTTAAGACGATTGTAGCAACGACAATAATTAGTCCTTTACAAGGACAACTATAGTCTTGAAGGTGACTTGGTCTTTCCAAGAGAAATTTTGGTCTCAAACATTGATGAGGAACTCAACCTCGTTTTCGTTATGAATGCTCTTTTCAAAATTGAACTTTGTCCCTATGCATGATCGACATAATACAATGATAAATATTAAATAATGAATTATTTTTACATTCCAATTCAAATCATGAGGCTAGTAGTCTGAATTCAATCAACAATATTGCTCAACAAATCAAGACACATGAGGCAAGTGTGTTCAAATTTCCTTTCTGCCTCAACAAGTGACCTCAAAAAAAGGCCTTCTTTAACAATGTCTATAGCCAATACTCCCAGTGTCTCCTTTTTCAAACAATGGCAAGAGTAAATATGAGAATTAGCTCCTTGAATCAAACAATCTTCCAATCCATTCTGACAAGATTTAAGTAATGATACCTTAGTGGTATAACTTAATTTCAATGTATCAGCGAATCACTCTTTTCTGTGACCTATATACATAGCATACTCACAAAATAAGTAGGATTTACAAACCATGCTATTCATAACCTCATTTTAGAAGAAAAAAAGACAACTTTACCAAATTCTTCATAGATATAAAGTATTCGATCTTTATGTGGCCTTTGAACCAAGGCTTCTCAGCCAACTTGATCTTGGATTGATTCCTTCGACCCTTCTACAAATAGGGATAATATCTTCAAAATTTCTCTTAAATTTTGAGGCTTTTCGGTCGTATGGTCTAGTCCTTAAGACCCTTTTACTATATCGGTCCAGATAATATATTAACCTAAGGTATTTAGGTCTCCTTCTAGGGCTTCAACCCTTTTTCTTCAATCTTAGTCAAAAAACACTAATCAAGGTTTGGCTCTCAAAATCATCATTCAATCCTTCAATTTTTTGTTAGGCATATAAGCTTGAAATAACTCAAGAGGACTTTCAAATGGCTTTAAGTTTTTCCCTAATTAGGGCTGATTACGGGTTGAGTCTCATTAGAAGTCCAATCTTTATTTAAACTCCAAATTTGGTCACAAAACAGACCTTACTAAGATCAAGGCTTGATGTCTCATGATGCGGCCTCCACAAGGCTACTGTGGCCTAAACAAAAGTTCAATTTTGACATAGATAAGGTTATGATTTTATCTCAAATAATGATTTTGGTCTTCGTTTTCCATACAGGATCAAAACCATCCTTAACTTGACTAGGGCTATATTTTTGTTGGCTACTACTTTGACTTAAGTTGTGCCACATCCATCATTACACAAATATACATAGAAAATATTCAACAATAAAACAATAAATCCAATAGGATCATAAAGAGATAGCCAAACAAGAGAGATAAAATTTATCTTGGGAAAAACCCAACAACCTTTTCTTAGAGAAATAGTCCAATTTAGTAAGAGATACAATATGATTTTCTAGTCAAAAGAAAAGTCAAACTAACCAGTAACCAAACCCAGGTCAAACATAGGTCAAACCTAGTCAAACAAAGACAAATTCAACTTCTTGAAATTTTGGCCTTCGACACTTTCCTCATAAATTTTGGTCTACTGCCTCAGAAATCGTCCTTCATGCCTCAGATTCACCCTCGTATTCTACTTTTAGATTTGTTTGTCTAGTCTGCTTTAGATTCATTCTTATTCTCCCTCAGATGGTCATCCAAACTACTCTCAAATGGAGGAGGATGAGTGTGAATTTATAGTGATCTAAGATGCCCCCAAGTGATGTGTCTCTTGCACTGGGCCGACTTGACTTTGAGAAGAAAAATAATTTAAATTTCAAAAATTGTTTTTCCCTCTATTGAAGCCGACTTGAGATTCAAATTATATTTATCATTTTCCTTCATATGAAGACCAGTCATAACTACAAAAATTTAATACAATATATGATGATCAAATGGTGAAGATATCATAGACACTACAAATTTGCAATAGGGGATGGTGAGCATTGCTTTTATCCTAAAAATAATGTTTTCCTTTAAGGAATAGTTGGCTTACCTTGACGCTGACTTTAGTTTCAAATTATATTTATCATTTCCCTCCATATGAAGACCGATCATAACTACAAAAATTGAACGCAATATAGGATGATCAAATGGTGAATATATCCTAGACATTACGAATGTGCAACATGGGATTCAACTTTATTACAAAATGAGTTTATAATTAGTGTAGTTTCTCCTACTCCGTGGAAAACATATTTTGTATAAAATAATTTTCCTTTTAATAAAAATAAAATAGACACAAACACTGAAAGAGAGTTCAACGTAATCATGAGAAATAAGTTGGTTAACATCAACCCGATGTGAAACTCAATGGAAAATAGCACCTACTCAAAAGATCTCAGTATTGTGATAAACCAATGTATTTGACATACTAAAGCATTGTCTCTACTTTGATGATGTTTTATGCTCCATTCCAGTCAAAATCTGTCAATCTCATATCATGCAATTGATTTGGTGGTTAGTCAGCAATGTTGTACACAATGACTGAGTTTTGACATGCCAAAATGCATTCAAGAATTAATAAGCCTAAGGGAGTAATGAATATAATGCTTATATGGAGGAAGAGTCAAAGTGGATTGAATTGATTGATATTAATATATATTATTATTCTATACAAATCTGGTATTCAAGAAGCACGACCAAATCAAAATTTTGATTTTAATATATTTCTACAAAACACTATAAGTAGTTTGTAATCCCAGACACATTCCTGAGAGAAAATCTGGTCATATGCCTTTGTTTTTCAAGTTGTTTCGCTCACTTACTATTTAAATTTTTTGCGATATTATTTTAATAAGTTAAAATTATAACGTTTAACACATTATCTTACCAGGAATGGCTTAGTAGAACCACAAATTGAGCAAAGTTTAGTGCTACCGCTAGTTTAGGTGTCATTCACAGAGGTCACCTTCAACAAGGTCGATCTTTGATGGCTCCTTATCTTCGTCAAATGGTTCATCTGGGTTGGAAGCCCATATTCGAAAGGTAGAGCTTTGTATGGTTTAGGGCTTATCCATGCAAACCATGGGGAAGGCATTAAAGTTTGCATAATACAAGTGTTGAAGTGAGTGTCCACCTAACTTTCAGCCACTAGTATGATTTGATGTATAGAACCTTTAATGAAAAATATTTTGCTCAAGTCAATTGTTTGTTTTAAAAGCACTTATCACAAATTTGTGGTGATTGCAAAAGATAACTCAACATGGTGCATGTTTGGGACTGGTTAGGCTACTTTGGGAACTGCCGATGAAGAGATTTATGAGGATGTCAAGAATGTTCTTTACTTAGATAGTGCAGTTGCTGGAGAGGTTGTTTGCATAAGTATGGGTTTTTTTTAAGTTGGAACTGCGAGTGGAAAGGCCATTGGAAAGCAACATATGCACATGATACTCAACATGAAAATATTATCATGTACTATTGGTTACTTACGTTTGAACTTTAAAAAGTATTTCATGTGAAAATATGATTCGAAGATTTATTTTTCCTTGACTAATTCTACTCAAGTTGAAACTTTCCACCAAATTTTAATATGTCTATTTGTAAACAATTGTGTACAGAGATCTGGCCCTTGAAATATCATGAACTCTCTATGGAAGAGAAGAAGAGGCTGATACACTTATAGAGAAAATGACTCGTGATTAGGATCCAATTCTATTCTATGGTGGGATTTATGCTCCGACCCTCGCATACAGGGGCACATCCAATAAAAAATTGATTTGTCGTCTATTGCACTTTGTTGTTTCCGATGTTAGTGATGATATGAGAAGAACTGTGGTGCTAGCACTTGGATTTGTTTTATCAAGGGGATCAGTGTATGTTGTCATGATCCTTTATGTTGGTGCTAAATCAATCTCTGCAAATTTAATAGACCCCACTAATAGTTTTCTTGTTGTCTGAATCATATAATCCACATGCCAGATATGGAGCAGCCTTGGCAGTGGGTCTCTTGTGCAGGCACAACATTAAGTGAGGTCATTTTGTTGTTGGAATCATTAACATCAAATGTGGTAGATTTTGTTAGTCAACGTGCCTTTATAGCCATGGATATGGTTCTTGTGCAAACAAATGAGGCATGTGAACCTCGTGGTAGGTAGCTTTAGGTATGCTATCATACAATGTTGTAAGCTTTTATTTAGCAAACAAATGTTCATTGTTGCCATTGTAGTTGCACTTCTATTATTAATTTTTAATGCCAAGTTTCCAATTGAAATAATAACTTCTAAACGTTGGCATTTAAAGGTATAATTATATCCTATAGAGACTGGTGGTGCTATTATATTGCATTCAAACTCCAGGTTTTTCCGCAATAGATCTCTTTATCACCCTAACATCATTTTTATTTCATACTTTCAGCATCAACTTGAGAAGATCATTCTTGACAAGCATGTAGATCCCATGAGTAAGATGGGTGCAATTTTAGCTTCTGTTATTTTAGATGCAAGTGGGTGGAATGTATCAATTAAGTTTTCATCAAGGACTAAGCATGACAACATCACTGTTGTTGGTATGGCAGTACTTAGTCAATTTTGGTATTAATATCCACTCATATGTTTTTCTGAGCCTCCCTTTTACACTTACTGCTTTGATTGGGCTGAATTATAACCTAAAGGTCCCAAAATTAGACTTTCTTTCACATGCCAAGCCCTCATAATTTGAGTATCCACGTCCTACAACACCTCCAACAACAATTTCTGCGGTAAAATTGCCAATGGTTGTTTTGTTTGCATCAGCAAGGGCTAAAGTGAGAGCAAAGAAGGAAACAGATCATAAAAGTGTTATGGATGAGGGAAACATTTCTGGTGAAACAGGGCCCATGAAAGGCCCAAAATCTAGTGATAAGGAGGGGAAGCAATGTAGGTAATTGCCACCTGCAATGGGGAATATTTTTTATGGCTCCTTATCTTCCTCAAAATGTTTCATCTTGTGGTGGAAGCCCATATTCGGAAGGTGGAGCATTGTATGTTTTAGAGCTTATCCATGCAAACCATGGGGAAGGCATTAAAGAGTTTTCTTCATGAAAGCTTGCACCAGTACAAATGTTGAAGTGATTTTCCACCTAACTTTTAGCCACTGGTATCATTTGATGTATAGAACTTTTAATGAAAAATTTGTTGTTCAAATCAGATATTTGTTTTCAAAGCACTTATAAGTTATAACAAATTTGCAGTGATTACAAAAGACAATTCAACATGGTGCATGTTTGGCACTAGATTTGGCTTCTTTGGCAACTGTTGATGAAGAGATTTATGAGTATGTCAAGATGTTCTTTACTTAGATAGTGCAATTGTTGGAGACACTTTAGGCACAAGTATAGGCTTGCTTCTGGTTGGAAGTGCAAGTGAAAAGGCTAGTGAGATGCTTTCATATGCACATGATACTCACCATGAAAATATTATTATGTAATTTTGGTTACTTATGTTTGAACTTTGAAAAGTATTTCATGTGATATGAAAATATCATTCGAAGATTTATTTTTCCTCGACTAATTCTACTCAAGTTTAAACTTTCCACCAGATTTTAAGATGTCTATTTGAAAACAATTGTGTATAGAGGTATGGCACTTGAAATAGCATCAGCTGTCTATGGAAGAGAAAAATAGGCTGTTACACTTACAGAGAAAATGACTCGTCATCAGGATCCAATTCTATGCTATGGTGGGATGTATGCTCTTGCCCTCGTATACAGGGGCACATCCAGTAACAAAGCCATTCACCATCTGTTGCATTATGTTGTTTCCGTTGTTAGTGATGTTTGAGAAGAAATGTGGTGCTAGAACTTGGATTTATTTTATACTTTGAACCTAAGCATGCTTTTATGCTATCCTACAGTGTACCATGTTTTTATTATTTGAACAATTTTAGACTTGATTTGTTATAACTTTTGGCTACATCTTGAACATTTGCTTAATATTTTAAGAATAATATCAAGGGGGTCAGTGTATTGTGTCTTGGTCCTTTATGTTGGTGCTAAATCAAACTCTGCAAATTTAACAGATCCCACCAATAGTTTCTTTATTGCCCGAGTCATATAATCCACATGTCATATATGGAGCAGCCTTGACCGTGGGTGTCTCTTGTGCAGGCACAACATTAAGTGAGGCCATTTTGCTAGTGGAACCATTAACATCAAATGTGGTAGATTTTGTTCTCAAGGTGCCCTTATAGCCATGCACAAAATGAGGCATGTGAACCTCGTATAAAGGTGAAATTATATCCTATAGACCGATGGTGCTATTATATTACATTCAAACTCTGGGTTTTTCCGCAATAGATATTTTATCACCCTCACATTGTCTTTATTTCTTACTTCAAGCATCAACTTGATCATTCTTGACAAGCATGAAGACACCATGAGCAAGATGGGTGCAATTTTAGCTTCTGGTATTTTAGATGCAGGTGGTCGAAATGTCTCAATTGAGTTGTCATCCAGGACTAAGCATGACAGAATTACTGTTGTTGTTGATATGGTAGTATTTAGTCAATTTTGGTATTGGCATCCACTTGTATATTTTTTTGACCCTCTCTTTTGCACCCACTACTTTGATTGGGCTCAATTATGAGCTAAAGGTCCCAAAATTTGAGTTTCTTTGACATGCCAAACCATGTCCCTCCTTATTTGAGTATCCTCATCCCACAACACTAGATTCCAAGCCCTCATTATTTTAGTATATCCTCGTCCTACAACACCTTCAACAACTTCTACAGTAAAATTGGCAATTGTTGTTTTGCTGACGTCAGAGAAGGCTAAAGTAGCAAAGAAAGAAACATACAGAAAACTGATATGGATGAGGGAAACATTTCTGGTGAAGCAGGACCCATGAAAGGCCCAAAATCTAATGATAAGGAGGGCAAGCGATGTAGGTAATTTCCACTACAACTTTATTCCATACTTTGAGTATTTCAGAGTTTAGACGTGTGATGTAAATTATTTAGCTTAAATAGAGTTTAGACTTCTGCGATGTGAGTTATTTAGCTTAAACATTTTCCGGATTCCCAAAATTTGTGTGATGATGGATCCAAAAATGTTTAATCCAAGTAAATGGAGGTATTTTAATTAAAAGATCGTTCTTGAGTCAACATCTCTTTCTGGCTTTTGTAGAGCTCCTATGTTATTATAGTTAGAAGATTATTTGTCAAATTTCATGTCATAGCTATTTTTTGGTCTTGCCAAGTGGTTATTTCTCATTTCATATTTATGATATCTCTGTTTTATTTCCACTTTATTATATGTAATAATTTTTTCTCCAGTGAAAATGGGCACAAAGGTTGTGTAGGGAATATTGTAGTTGAAATCTAGGAATAGAGTGTATCACACCAGTGTTGTTTATGGTCATGGTTGTAATGAGAAAATCAGGGTCAATTTAACACCATTGTTTAATGCTTTTTACTGCTTAACTTTACGATCTTGGGCTTCTTTTGGATTTGTCCATCTTCATAACCTACTTTGCCTTTATTCTTATTCAGGTTAATTTCAGTTTTGCAGGTGGGTAATGCATCTGAAAGGAAAGTTGAAGCCGTGCCATCTTGTGAAACTCTCTCAAATCCTGCTCGAGTTGTTCCAGCGCAGGAAAAAGTATATTAAGTTTTTTGAAAAGAGCAGATATATATGCCCATTAAACTAAATGCCTTCAGGGTTTGTTTTACTAAGGTACACCAAGCCATCAGAACCAGAAGTGTTTGTTTTGACTGATGCATCGTTAGTGTCTTCTAGGAAATCGTTAATATCCCAAACACCTGCCGTGTCTGTTAAGGATGGAGAACCTCAACCACCATGACCTTTTGAATATGCTCATGATCCAACTAATGGAACAGTTTTTTCACTGGACGAAATCATTCCTTCAAAGAATGACAAGCCTTCCAAAAGGTCCTCTTTCTTTCTATTTTTTAGAATTTAGTATGTAGCTTTGTTTATTTTTAGCTGTGTCATCTTGTAAGATCTGCACCCCTTGCTTTTTGCATTCCTTCTATTGGTGACACATGTTGAAAATCTGCTCAAGACAAGTGAAGAGAGCTCTTAGTCATCAAGCACATTTCATATAAGATTGTGTTTGGGATATTGTATTTCATATGAATTGAAACTAAATTTTCTTTAAACTTTCAAAAAAGAGGCCTTTAATAATATTGTTGGCAAAACTTCTATTGTTATTATGGTCATGATTGAAGTGTTTGTATGTGCCTATAAAGTAAGGAAGTTTGTATATGATCCGGTGAATTACAAATTAGTTAGTTTGGAGTGTAATTTTTATGGTAGTTTTGTATATTATTTTTTCACGGGCAATAATGCCTTGATATGTGGGTGAGTAATTATGTGGGTTTGATTGAAGGATTTTACTCTTGAAGTTGTTGATCAGCGACATCTAAATCATAAATTAGTGAGTTTGGAGTGTAATTTTTATGGTGGCTTTACATATTATTTTTTTCATGGGCATTATTGCTTTGATATGTGGGTGAGAAATTATGTGGGTTTGATTGAGGGATTTTACCCTTGAAGTCCTTCATCAGCTACATCTGGTATGAAGATTCAAATGGTTAATATTTCAAACATATAAAGATAAAAATGACTTTTAACAAGTTGTCACTATTATTCATATTTAGTTAAGAATGGGAGTTATAATATCATATTAATTAATAGTTATAAAATTCAAAAATCAAATTCACATTCAATTATAAAATGTTTATGTAATTGAGAAACCTTTTGAGGAGAGGCCCAATTATTGGACCAGGAAATCTCATTACCAACAAAGAGGTTAAGTGTTTTGGAGAAAGACATTCTCTTCTCAAATAAATTGTTGTACTAAGTCATCTAGTCCCACTACAATATAGACTAAATTAGATGAGTTTGGTGGCATATTTCTCTCTTATATGTTGACTTGGAATTTAGTCCATAGTCAAATAGTTACAGTGAAGGGTATGAGTATATGGTATTAGGGCAGTGCATTTTTACACTTTGTATCTAGTGTTGTGGGGTTAAGGGATAGGGGGTTATTTTTGGAGTTGGTTATGTTAAATGGATATTATGGGCTTTCTATTTTGGCTTGTTTCATCTTCAAAAGACCATTCTGACATATATAGCACTAGATATTTGTGTTTCTTTAGCTTGACAAAATTCCAAACCTTGTTTTAAGAATATCTAATGTAGCATATTTTACCGTTGTTAATTGAAGCTTTGAATTAATACACATTGATAAACAAAATTCTTTCTTCATCTGCATATGAAAGTTTTTCCCTCAAATAAATTGAGGACTAACTTTAAAAAAAAAAGTAGATGTCACTGCAATATGGAACACAAAAATACATTAAGGCAAACTACTCGAAACACAAAGTTAAACTACATTTAGGAAAACCACACATAAGTCAGTTGGATTAACATGCCACTCACACTTAAGAAATGACTTTGACAAAATCAAATAGTTCATTTAAAGAAAAAAAATACACCCCAAAAGTCAACAATGAAATAGTTCCTACTTTCTAGCTAAACAGTTGAGTACTAAGCTTGAGGTGATTTGAGGTAGACAAGCATGAACTTTCATATGAAGTTGAAGATGTAGCAAGATCAATAGGTATATGTTCTCAATAAAAATGATAATTGAATATTGAGATTAAAGTAATTTCGAGATAGACAAGCATGAGCTTAACATTCAATTTGTCATATTATTAACAACATGGTCACCTTTTATATATATATAAAACAAAATCACAAAATAAAACATTAAAGTCATAAAAAATATTACTCTTTTAACATTAAAAAAAATAATTATAATATTCAAAATTATAAAAATATATTATTTTTAAAGTGAAATATTTTTTTCAATTAAGTTAAATTTTAGTTAGAGTTAGACTACGTGTTAAAATTATTTATTCAACCTAAGCAAATAAATTAATGAGCCAAGACCTAGATATATCTAACCACCAATAAAGTAATTCTAAGCACCAATAAGATAATTCTAAAGAGTTTCCTTGAAAAATTGTGATGAAACAACCTATATTAGCAACTGGCAACTAATTGAGCCAAGACCTAGAGATATCTAACCACCCTTAAAACAATTTTAAGGACCAATAAAATAATTCTAAAGAACATGGTTTCCCTTGAAAATTTGTGATGAATCAACCTATATTAACAGATGGCAATTAGTAATAATTATACTAACTTCTAATTTATCAACTAAAATATAATAAAATTTTAATTAAAATCAATATGAAAAAAAATATACTTACTTAAAAAATACTACTATCAAAATTATATAAGATTCTATTCTAACCAAACTAAATATTTGTTTGAAATAAATAAAATTCAAAAATAATATCATAATAATTATTTTCGCCTTAATCACCTCAAAATCTTACGCTTCATAATCAATATCTTGATGAAATATTTTTATAACAAAACTAATTTATAAAATATGACAACCACCAACAATAATATTAATTTTAAAATTTTCCTAAAATAACTAAACACAAAACATGACAAATTCACTAACAATGATATTTATATTAAATTTTCCAATAAAGATTTTCAAGTTGACTTGGCATTATTGGTCCCTGCATTATGGGCTACAATAAGATGAATATATGAATATTAAATTTTCCTACAAACAACTCCAGACTGACTTGGCTTTGGCTTTATTAGTCCCTGCATTTCTGGCTTGGCTTTGGCTTTGGCTTTATTTGTCCCTGCATTTCAGGCTGCAGAGACTGTAGTTTGTTGAGTTTCCTAATCACTGAATTCCTTTTTCAAGCTCCCTTGATATCAGCATTTCAAAATAAACCAAACAAAAGGATAAGGGTCTAATTCAGATTGAAAAGCCACTAAGTTTTCTTGAAACATTGCTAATAAAATTTAGGATTTCATTTCCAGATTGGATTGGCTTGGCGTGGTTGGGTGTTCCATGATTTTAAAGCATGGCAGCACAGATCTTGCAATTCCAGATCGTTTAACTTTTAAGTTTTCAAAGCGTGGTAGCTTTCTGCCAGAACGCAGACGTTCAAATTTCCCAAATTTTGTGGTTTCATGCCATAACACCGAACGTTCAAATTCCCAAAATTTCCAAAAATTTGATGAATTCCATAGGTTCCTGCTAGCACATGCTAGTAACCGTAATTCGAGAATCTACTCTGAGCCTACGTTCTAACCCTAAAACAGAATTGGCCATCAAATATAAAACGCTTCCTGAAAGAATCGCATTGCAGAAATTCTTTTCCTGTAGCTCCGCCTATTGACCTTGAATTAGGGTTAAAATATCTTCAAACTAACACCAATTTCATCAAATTTAACAGAGAAAATAGCATTCTACCCAAAATGGTTCCCACAGAGGGCACGAGCGCGAGGCGCTTTCTGCCTTGCGAGGATTCGTCTCTATTACCCAGTTCGTCACAGTCGGGGAAGGCGGGGTCGCGCCCACTTTCATCAGTAGTATATAAATACTTCAGCAATATCTCGAATTATAATATTATTAGCTTTGTACTTATAAATTGATAAGGCTATAGACTTGTAGAATTGAGGCTTCTGTGATTCATCATAGTTATAAGAAGAGCTTAGCCGTAAATTACATGAAAGAGACCTTTGACAAAGGTCTCTTTCATGTGATTTAGGCCGAAGCTCTTCTTATAATGCTATAGACTTATAAATTTATAAGCCTAATGACTTATAAATTACTAAGCCCAACTTCTTAGATCAACGGCCGTTAGATCTAACAAATTTTCTAAGCCGTTAGATCTAACAAATTTTAGCTGTCGGATCTGACAAATTTCAACCATCAGATCTGGAATATCTGGGCTGTTGGATTTTGGTGAATCCTGGTTGTTGGATCTCGCCAGATTGCACCGTCAGATCTGAGTAGATTAAGGCCATTGGATTTGGCAGATTTGGACCGTCAAACCATCTGAGTAGATTAAGGCCATTGGATTTGGCAGATTTGGACCGTCAAACCTGGCCGAGGCGTATGTAAGGTCGCCACATGTAAGGGTGTGACATTGCAGCGGCAAAGGCTCCACGTGGAAGGGCTATGGATCCACGGGAGGGCGCCACATCGGGGTTAAATACTCCATGTGGGAAAATTGGGGACTGCCGCTTGGCTCATCTGTTCCAGCTCGTCAGCGCACAAATCGATTGCAGTTGCTGCTGGTCAGCGCAACCAGATAATTATGTGATTCATCGAACGAATTTATTTATGGGGTACTAACTGCAGAGATATATTTTTTCTCAGAAGAAAATAGCAATATATTCATTCATGATTATAAACATGTACATCTATATCAGAACAAAGTTCCAGGATAATCAACTATGTAATTATCTGAGCCTGTAGAGTGTTCTGATTTACTTACAGTCGGATCAGACCAAATGTTTGACAGTCAAAACGAAATGGAAGACAGGATACATCAACATATTTACCCTTGTACCATCCAGAAAATAAAAAAAATGCAAAAAAAAATATAATTGCAGAGCTATCAGCAAAAAAGAGGGCAGATTTGTGATCATCCTGGCAATTGCATCGTTCCAGCCTCATGCCGAGTTTCGCCCATTTTGATAATCACATGAAGGTCGTCCAACTCCTCTTGGATGCCAAGCTTAGATAGTCTGTCCGCCTCCATATTGTATTCTCTGCAGGTGTGCTGAATGGAGGATTGAATATGGGGATGCAATAGTGCCTTGATTGAATATAGGGATGCTATAGTGACTTAATCCGCTGTAGCCAGCCATGAATAGAGGACTTGGGATTGTAGCTTTTTCTCCCATATAATTAATAATGACCTTAGAGTCCTCATATATGTTAACAGATTGTATATCTGGAAAATGTGTAAACCACAATAAATTCCATAATGTTATAGCTTCTGCCTTAGTGTTAGTGCCCTGCCCCGCACCCCAGTGGCGATGATACGGCGGCTACTGCCTTAATGTTAGTGCCCTGCCCCGCCCCCCAGTGGGGATGATATGACGGCTCTGAAGGAATGTATAATATGAATCCATAAATATATATGCGATCTTGCGATGCACCGTCAAAAAAACTTGCCAGGTAGTTTATCTCAAGACTAGTATGGTTTCATGGAGGCTTTTGAGTGGAAACTCCTTGTAATGCAACCTCAATTTTATTCTTGAGCACGTGTGCCGTTTTTTCTCTTTTACTGTTAAAAATGATGTTGTTCCTCTGCCATATGAGAAAGCTGGAAAGAGGCGCCGTGTGCATTGTTGGGTGCTCCACCATTCCAGCCAGTTCGCAATGTCACAGAATTGCAGAATAGATAAGTCAAAAGTGGTAGCCGGATTTTGCCATAGAATTGAAACTTCAGGGCATGGGTATGAATGGGTGAATATTCTGCTCGCTGCCCGCCTGCATAGAACACAATATCCGGGGCCAATCCAACTTTTCTTCTGTAGATTTTCCTAAGTCAGATTCTTGTTCCGAGTAGAAAAATGGAGATTTTTATGGGAATGTGAGGACTCCAAAATTTTTTGAAAACCAACCATCCCCTATTGATTTGCTTGCAAACAAAAGAGTCTGTTATATGCGTCTGCGACCATGATATTATCATCCTTCATTTTTCCTCCCCAAGCAATTGAATCACGTTCCTCTTCTCTGCGGATGCCGGATAGTCGCAGTTGTATGCAGATGTTTTCCCAGTCCACCGCGGTAGAGCCTTGTAGTTGCAGATCCGATGAACGCTTCCAAACAAGGCGGTTTTTTACCCAGGCTGCGATAAGTTGTTGCCAGAAGAAAATGCCTTGATGAAGAAGATGCCTTGATTATTTAGGCTCTGTATGAGAGGGGCTGGGAATGGGTTTAATTCCACCAGTCCCCAGATGCAGTCATGGCCAGTAGTGATGTGGTGTCTTGTGCCCAGTCGCCATGTGAGCATCTTAAGAAATATTTCGCTGATCTTTGAAAAGCTATGCCATATTGCCGAGCCTGAGTTGTGTCCAATGCAACCCTTTCGCATCCAAATTTTGAAATCGATACCTTTCAAGTATTTCTGATTCATTATTTGACACCATGTGCTGGTGCCAAAAATCCCATGCCAAATGGATTTGAGAAGAAGGGCGCAAGTGTAGAATGCCCCATCCGCCCAGCGGCTTCGGCAGTGTAATGTGTACCATTTTTTAGAGGTACTTATGTTTATATCTCGTACCAGTTTAAATAAATTGTGCAGTGATTCCATCAAGCTTCTTAATGATGGATGAAGGCAAAAGAAATAGATGTGCCCAGTGGACACTCAGTTGCGTTATCACCGCTTGTGCACGTGCGAAATGCCCTCCCATAGAGAGACATCTGAATTCCCAACCGGAAATTTTCCGATAGTATCTTTCAACCCACCATTGCCACAGGGCTTTAAATGCTTTAAATGAAAACCAAGGTATTTTTAAACCAACAGATATACAATCAGAAGCACTACCAAATAAATTTGCAATATAGTTAGTGGTTTCAGATTCCCCCTGTGCATGTATAAAAGTCGATTTGCTTTGGTTCATAATAAGGCCTGTAGCATTTCCAAATCTAGTGAAAATTTCAAATACGTGAAACCATGCAAACCTGTTGAGGAGCCCCATGATGAGCACGCCGTCCACAAAAAAGCTATGAGAGATCCGAATAGTTCTTCCAATTTTAAGAGGAAGAAAATGTCCCGGGCAACGGCGTGTAGACTCAATCCATTCAAAGCAAGAATAGAAAGGAGAGGTGATAGTGGACAGCGCTGTCTAAGGCCTCTACCCACCTTGAAATAAGTTGTTGGATATCCATTGATGATCACAGCAAATTGAACATTTGTAAGGCAGGCCATGATCCATTCAATAGCTGCAGATTATATACCAATTTTATGGAGGACCAATCTCAAATACCCCCGATCCAGGCAATCGAAGGCTTTTTTGAGATCATCCGCATACCAATTTTATGGAATACCAGTCTCAAATAGCCCCAATCCAGGCAATTGAAAGCTTTTTTGAGGTTCACCTTCATGATCGCTACCCCTAATTTTTTGAGTAAATGGAATGTAGACATTCCTGGGCAGTGGCCACTGCATCTTAGATCTGACGATGTTTGAGAAAGCGAAATTGATGTGGGGAGATGTTAATAGTCTTCCTGGTCTATAAAAACTGAGGGAGGAGCTGCGCAGGCCAATGCTGGGAGGATCTCAAAACCGTAATTTTGTGGTGGGTATTGACTGTTGACAGGCCTGCTGATATTTATAAATGGTTGGTATGGGCTGTGCCATTTTGGGGTTATTCTCTTAAAGAGTGTCGGTGGTTCACTCTGGATATGTGTAGTTAAAATATAGTTTTGTTCTCGGGTCACTGATAGAGTTAGTGTTTTAAAATCTAAAAGGGTTTAAATTATAATACCAAACCCTGCCCACATAATGGCTTCATTTTTTTATAGGATTTTTTAAAGCGGAATATATTGTTTTGCCACATATGTTAAAAGCATCAATATCAGTTGAAGCAAGCAATAACAAAGGACTTTTTCCATACATTGTTGAACTAGAAAGAGCATGATAAATACAACCAATGAGAGAATACTTCCCTATTCCAGCAGTACTTGGAATAATCATTTTCAAAGCACCATCATTTCCGCCATAGCAAAGTGTCGAAAAACAATTTCAAAAGCAACTAGTTATTTTTCTAATAGAGAGGAAGGCAAAAAATATGTGTCCCTAACAAAGATGAAATTGAGAACATCTGCAGACTGTGCATTTTTTACAAAATTGAACCCTTGTTCTAAAAAATCATTTGATATCATCATTTCCTGCCAATTATAATCAATAACAAAGTCCCTTCTACCAAGATTATCAAGGTCTGAAATGTTTACACAAATTGGAGGAACTAACTGTGAAAAACCTACTACTCTTTGAAATCTCAATCAATATTTTCTTCATTTATAAGAGGCTCCAAATCCTCTTCATCTCCTTCATTTGGAAAAGAGCCTCGATCAACTTGCCATGCGTGATATCACCAATTCCTCCAATTTTCAACAATACTTTCAGTAGACAACCTGATATCTGAACCAATGCCACAAAACGACTTGTATAAAAGCAACTCACTCCAACAAAATGTTTCAAACTCTTCTGACCCCTCATCAGGAACAACATAAAACCATGGCCAAACACAAACTATAGCATGGTTATCGCGTGATCTCCATTGCTCTTGCCTACGCTTCACCTCGAAACTTTGTGATCTTGTTGTTTCTATGATGCACAAATGTTCCAAAAAAATGGGTATACTTTGATAAACCTGAATGAAATTGTTTCCACACAAAAATTCATCAGAATGAAGTGAAGCCTTTGGTACACTTTCTTCCCAACATTCAATAAGAAGAATTTGCAACTATAGACAAGAAGAGGCAACTTTAGCAACGAATGGAACATTTCTTGATCTCCAATGCCACGCTCAACAAGCGTTTCAACAAGGAACCTTATATACATAGATAATGCAGGGGCCTCAGATCCACTCCCACCATCAACTCTAGTCAACATTTCGTGATAACTTTCCAATCTTCTCTCTTCCTTTGAATCATATTTTGAATACATATCAAAACTTGATGTCGTGAAAGAACTGGCTGACAATCAACATCTGCTCGCCACATTGTTAAAAAAATCAACATTATGAACATCTAAATGGTCATCATTTCATGTCAGTTCATACTTTTTTTCCCCTTTTTCATCTATTCACAATGTTGAACCCACACAAACCTACCATGGAGTATGATAATGACATGAAAGGAAAGATCCTTTTTTAGATAAACATGAATCAACGTTGCATTTTGTATGCCTTTCGACATGGTTCACTAAATTATCATATTCTTCTTTGGGATTGCAAGGAAAAATTTGTTGAGTATTGAAAAGACATGGATCATCATTTACAACTCGAGGTTTCATGAAATTTTGATGATGTATGTCATGAAGATTCCAGGCTGTAACATATTTTTCAATGTAGCACTTTGTTGCGCTGACAACAGTGGCATTGGACCAATCCAATGTTTCCATATCCAGTGCTTCAAGCAACCATAAGAAACCGTGGATGTGCGTCAAACCTCTATGCTACCACTCATACCTAACTCAGATCCAAAATATGCAGTTAACATATAATAACCAACCATAAGAACACACATTTTTCTTAAAATCATTGAAAAAGAATGACAACAAGCCTATACCAAAAGTATTTAGCACCAATATATCTCTACAAGACTATGTCACGAAAGGTATTGAATCTTTGGTGCATGTACATAGAGACTATATGTGGGTACTTAATAACATTTTGAATTTTTTTGGCATGCTTACTTTGTAGATGATAATCTCTATTCGAAGGCATAACACTATGCAAATCACGCCACTTTGTGTCAGTCGCACTCAATGTATAAAACAGGTTGGACAACCCAACTAGTTGATCATTTCAGTCACTTTAGAATGACACTTTGTCCAATAAGTCCTCGTACCCCTAAGACAAGATCCCAAATGCATTAATTTTTTAGCCAACTTATTATTTGGCAGATCAGAAAATTGTTGACACAACTTTTGAACAGTTGCACGTGCATTTTCATGAATATTTTTCTTCAAAAAGAAAGAAGTTGTTCCCTGACTACGATGCCACATAATCATATTCAACAAGAAATATCGAAAGCAAGGACGACTTCAAAACGTTTGATGATAAAATTTCAATAGATGAAAACCATATTCGTGCATCTCAACATTGGAAATACGAGGATGCAACTAATCAGCATCACCTGTAGGGAATAAAGTGGGGAATGTAATACCTAGAATTCCTACAGTGTTATATTCATTAACAAGATATGTACCAATATCTAGCCAATCTATTCGTTCAATGGATGTGCTACTTGCATTCTCAATAAATATTCTCATTTGATTAACTTCCCTGGATTCATTAGGCAAGCGAGAAATAAAGGATGATGGATGCCAATGTAAACAATTAGCCCCATCTATTTCAATCTACGTGTCGATCCTAGCTATTTCATCAACATGACTATCAACATATTGTAACCTTCTAGAAACATCTATATGTATTTCTGGGAGAGAAAAAAATGAATCCATGTCAATTTCCACATTCATTTAGTACTTGTCCATTTCAATTTTATAACACAATACATCCATCACACATTGTCTCTTCACATAGCATTCATGGTATTCAGACTGAACACCTCACCTTCTTACAATAAAAAAATCTAGTTCTTCAACATGTCATAGAAGCTTCTTCGCAATTGAAGAAATATATTTTGGAAAAATTTTCATGTGGCTGCTATATTTATATTTACCACCACGAGCATGTGTCACTTGCAATATTGGATTTACCCAAGCTATTAACATCTCTTCAACTTGTGTCAAAACTCTTAGAACCATAGGTTTCTCACCTATATCCATCTTGTTAAAATGAGAAAAGTGATGAGCACCTTTCTCGCACTTACATATTTTAGAAATGGGCCCCTCGTGCAATCTGAAAACTTGTATATCAGGATAAAATTCATTGCACACATGGCACATATGCACAGTAGACAAACTGCCAATCCTCGACCGAAATTTTTTATGGACATCAACCATGTCTCCACTAAAATGATAGGGACCACTTTCATTTTCTCTCTGAGATGCCATTCTAGCTTGGTGATGATGTGAAAATACTTGTGCAACTGGAGTACTGGTATTATTAGTTATTTCCATAAAATAATGGCAAATCATTCTTGTACATTCATTCGACCTGAGTAAATTATGCTTAGAAGAAACAAAATAACCTTTGTAAGAACAAAATATATACAAAACAACTTAAATTTGTTAACCAAACAAAAAAAAATTACATTTTCTTCATTGCTGCATTATCCATGTGGAAGTCACAGAACTGATATTTATTGCGTTGGTTGCAAATTTATTTCTCCACCACTATTCACTTTAGTAGTATTCTACCAAAAAACATCAAAAATCAAATGCATAAAACAATATAAATTTAACATTCACAAGAACAAAAACTTTCAAAATAAATATGCATTAAGCACATGTGTTGTGCCAAGAGGAAAAGTGTCCTCACATTCTTTGGCTTCAACAATATTCTCTCTAGAGCTAGAGCTACATCGACATATACTGGTTCCAACATTTCCAAAAAACTGACCCAAATTATCAACCATTCTAGCAAGCATATTATTATCACCAAAAGAATCATACACTACAAGTTGTTCAATGGAATAGAATTCCCTATCTTCCATTATAGCATCTATTCCACCATTTCCACGACCCCCAAGGTTCTCGCTTCTATCAAGGGTCCCTATGTAAACACAATGTTCCAAAACATACAACATTTGAGAAAATATATGGAATAGCAAAAAAATTTGGAGACAGTCAACAACAAAGCAAACAAACATGCCAACAAAATGTTCACCTACCTAAAGATGAAAGTTTCTAAACTTACGATTACTTAGGCCATATGTTTCATAATTTTGTGAAGTTTGACAAGTTGGTCATCGACCCTCGCATTCAGGAACAAATAAAGGTTGCACTGCTTCTTAATCTATTTTTCGGCTAGTAATCATTTTGACAATGTTCTGAAAATAAATACATGAAAAAATTACAACAGTAAAAACTTCACATGAAGAAGAAGAAAAAATAATGCAAAAGAAAAAAACTTGAACTACCGACATTGTTGCAACAAACACATTACATATAGATTCGACAGGGGTAACTTTATTAACAATATAGTTGCTACTAAGAAAGGCCTAACCTTGTTCGCCAACACAGTCTCCCAAATTTTCAACCATTTCAGGAAATTTTTCATTCTTGCAGTTGTCATCAACTCCCAAAATTGCATTTCTTTCATTGTTTTCACACAAAATACCATCGTCGTTCATATAAAGAAAATATTTCCAAACACAGTGTTCCCAAAGAAGACGAAAGTTAGTAAAACTTCAAAAAATATGAGTTCTTTCATATAATAAGCATCCAACAAAACGACAATCAAAACAAAATCTTCGCTGCAAAAAACCACTCCTCTTTTCATAGTTACGATTTATAACTCCTCCTCCTTCATGATTTTCTAAAGCTCTTTTTTTCGTTGATACACATCTCTTCTCTGTACTTTAACAACTTCCTTATTCTATTGATACCACTGTCATTGGTATACATGTTATCGTTTCCATAGCAACAGAGTGAGGTCTTTTCGTGCCACTCAACATTTCTATGATAAAGTTAAAGTCAATTCAAAACTCATTTTTCAATTCGCTTGGAGCCTAATACCTACTCTTCAATCTTGAAAAAACTAAAAACTAACAAAACTGCACAGAAGAAATATTTGAAAAATTATGTCTCCCACGACAAACTTCGAACACATGGAAAAATGATCCCCTTACACATAATCGATACAATATCAAGTTTCGCCAATTATGGACTCATACCAACAAAACCTTTCATTTTTTACAAATTGTAAAAAAAAAAAATATGAAGCATATTCCAAATTTAGCTTACATATGTTCTCAGTATAACTTCAAAATGTGAATTACAATGATCTTAAAAAAATATTTAAAAACATTAAACACATAGGGTCTTCAACATTATCAAAAAACAAACATGTTCAAGCCTCAAATGCTAATTAAATACATCCATAGGTAGTGAACCTATGTCAACAATAGAATTTGCATTTGGATTAAGCGAAAAAACATTTCCATTTTGAATCACATCATCAAAAGCTTCAACTGTTTGTAGATAGAAGCATGAGGCTATGAACCACATTCCAAATTTAGCATAGGTGTGCCCTCAGTATAACTTCAAAACGTGAGTTACAGTGATCTTCAAAAAAATATTTAAAAACATTAAACATACATAGGGCTCGCAACAATATTAAAAAAAAAAAAAAAAAAAAAAAAAAAAAAAAAAAAAAAAAAATAAAAAGCAGGCCACCCGTAATACAAAAGTGGAGGGGAGGACTTAAAACTTTAGTACAAAAGTGGAGGTTGCATGGACAACTTTGTATTAAAAAATTAATGATTTGGTCCCTAGGAAATTAGGGCACATGGGTTTTGTTATCTATATGCGTGTTTGAAAGGGAAGTGGGCGCATTGAGATTCCCTGCCATAATCACGTGGTGTGATTTCACTATTTATTCATAATTAAAGTCCCCCTACATTTCCCGATAAAATCTCTCCTTTTTGAAAAAGAATTATTATTTCCCAATACCCAACTAAGAAAGGATAACCTCCTCATGGACAAAATAATTAGCTGCACATAAAGGTAAGATTACATAAAAATACTGAAAAGATGAAAAGATTTCCCATCAGAAAAATGCGTCCCACGGGCCCTACTCTCGAGAAAGGTCCCGAGAAAGGTCCCTTTTTGGCGGAGTTTGCTACTTTATATCAAAACTTTCCAAGTAGACTAAGACACAAAAAGCCCTAACCATGGTTTGCACTTTCCAAGTAGATTAAGACGGAAGAACCCTAACCATGGTTTGAAATTACTTAACTCTAGTTAGGTGCATTGTCATTTTTTTAATCTAATGTCTATGTTATGATGTTTTGAGTGGGAACTGTTGCAGGGTTTTGTAAGAAGAAATTTCGGCGTAAATCACATTCAAAAAATCATTGTCGACACGTTTCGAACCAATCAGTGTGGTTTATCGTCAAGGCAAGTTGAAGAAACAGATTATTAGAGCTAACATGATCCATAAGTTTAAGCTCTTCAACTAACTTACTCATGAGATGTGGCCTAGGCCTTTATAAGTTTAAGCTCCCCAACTAACTCTTTTATATGAATATGGCCTAAGCTTTTATTAGCACTCATGTGGATGTAGCCTAGGCCTTAGCACTCATGGGGATGTGGCCTAGGCCTTTATAAGTTTAAGCTCCCCAAGTAACTCTTTTATATGGATGTGGCCTAAGCTTTTATTAGCACTCATGGGGATGTAGCCTAGGCCTTAGCACTCATGGGGATGTAGCCTAGGCCTTTATAAGTTTAAGCTCCCCCAACTAACTCTTTTATAGGGATGTGGCCTAGGCTTTTATTAGCTTTGATTTAAATTCATGTTTTTATTATGTTTAATTTAAATGCAGGATCAACTTAATGTTTAGAAGTATTTAAACACTCTAGAGGTAAAGTAGAGTTAATGAATGAATTGGGTCATGCTTAGATTGCGGTCTGATATTTTCAAAAATTCATTTTTGAATATAGGTTGAAGTAAAAGTTTTGAAAAAATTTAATTCATTTATATTTATAGATTTTCAAACTTTTTGAAAAGTACAGTTACTTTATGTCTTCCACTATAGTTACTTTATGCCTTCGGGATTTTGAGGGTCTTTTAAATACATTGAATTTTTTAAATTTTTTTAAATACTCAGAAATAGTTAATTATTTTTTTTTATTATTTTTTTTAACGAATTTTTTTTAATTATTTTAAATAAAAAATACAAGTATTTTAAGAGTTTTATTTAAATTTTTATCTGTTTAGGGTAATTTTATTGGCATATAGTTAGGAATGAAATCTCACTGAACTAAATTTGTGTTATCTTCTAATGCAGGAATAACAAGTATAGGTACTGAAAAAATATATTCTTAACTAAATTTAAAAAACGGGAAATTAATATTTTATAATTTCAGAGTGAAAATATTATTATTGCATTTTTAAATTGAAAACTGATAAACTGTTAATATTTAAATATTCATGAAAAATTTAAATATTTATGTGTAATTACATTAAATTTAATGATTTAGAATACAAATTGATTGAAGGTTATTATGAAAGTTAATTTTTTTAACTAATATATTAATTATAAATATTAAGACTTATAATTATAATGGTTTTCGATAGTGTTTGAATAGTGTAAAAATTTATGTTAGATTTACGAAATTTTATACTATTAGAAAATATAAAATTGAGTATATTCAAATTTAAGAAAAAAACTTAACACGTTTTTTTAGATTTATAAAAATCTTAGGATTTGAGGATAATTTAGATAGAAATGATTGGGAGATGTTCTTAATAGAGATGTAAGAATGAAATTAAAATAAGAAGATAGAAATAAATGTGAGACATTCTTAATGTAGATATAAAAATGTTGAAATGTAATAATGGAAAATGTTGACATGTAATTGTGATAAAACTTGACACCTATAATGTTGTCTATATCAAAAATTTTAAAAACCTTTTCTTAAAATAGAAGTTCCTAATTATTTAATATTTAAAAGAAATTAAAAACCTTTTCTTGAAATAGAAGTTCCTAATTATTCAATATTTAAAACTTTAAAAAGTAGAAAAAAATTATAAATTATGTATTATTTTGTTCTATGCAATTTTATTCGCATAGCCAATAAAAGGAAAAGTCAAGGTCATAAATAGGGCTGGTTCTAAATTTCTAATAACTAATAAGAGAAAGGTTATGAATAGGGTTGGGTTTTAACCTTATTCAAGTTTAAGATTTAATATTTATTCAAGTTTAACTTTTAATATTTAATATATAATAGTTCTATGCCAATAAAAGGAAAAGTCAAGGTCATAAATAGGGCTGGTTCTAAATTTCTAATAACTAATAAGGGAAAGGTTATGAATAGGGTTGGGTTGTAACCTATTACAAGTTTAAAGATTTGAATATTTATTCGAGTTTAAATTTTTAAATAATTATATATAATCGTTTATTATATAAAGTAATATAATATAGTGAAAATATTTTAGCTCTTAGTAAATATATATATAGTTGAAACGGGAAAAAATTTAAATATTATAATATGGTAATCTAAAATTTATATTAAAAAAAGATTTCGGACCATTTTTTTATTTTGGCATATAAAAATCAAATAAAAGTGTAGTTTTAATTAATTGTTATATATATTATATATATATATATTAATATTCACAGAATTTTTAAAAATTAGAATTTTAAGTTGTTTTACATTCGTGAATTTAAGATGAATTAATTTAAACAATAAAAAATAACAATTTTGCTTGAAACTGTATAGTTTAATTTGGTGAAAAAAAATAGTTTATACTATTATTTAGACTATATTATAATTAAATTAGAGAAACCATGTAAATTAAATGGTTGGTTCCTTGATGGAGTGCGCATTGAAGAACAACATGAGGGAGTCGAACATACAACAAGTACGAATTAGCCCCCAACTGGTATTGATGACAGATTAGGCACACGTTGAAGGCAAGTGGGAGGTCCTCCCCAAGTGGCAAAGGTATGAATTAGCCCCCAACTAGTATTGATGACAGATTGGACACATGTTGAAGGCAAGTGGGAGGTCCTCCCCAAGTGGCAGAGGCAGATGTCCTCCCCAAGTGGCAAAGGTATGAATTAGCCCCCAACTAGTATTGATGACAGATTGGACACATGTTGAAGGCAAGTGGGAGGTCCTCCCCAAGTGGCAAAGGCAGATGTCCTCCCCAAGTGGTAGAGGCGAGCTGTAACTCTCGAGAAGAGGGTGAGGCTTAATTTAAATCAATGTTGGAGGACATTTACCTATTTGTGGACACTGGTTATGTAAGTGAGTTGTAGAGGGGGTGAGGAAGTTGAGTGTGCATATGTGATTTACTTATGCATGCCCGCTCAAGTTTTCCAAATTGGGGTGCTATGTTGTGATGGTGAGTGGAGCCTAGTTTCAAAAATTAAGGTCTGGGTTTGAGTGAGAGCAGTTTGGGATCCGAGAGAAATAGACAACAATTGTGGTCTAGCGACTGCTATCACTAAATTCTTCTTTTAAGCCATTTTGTCTGGTTTGGAAGGGTTTTGGGGTGTGTCATTGTTTTTTTGGTGGTGTTTATTACTGTTTTTCTGGTTCAATTTTTGGATGGTGCTTGTCATTGGTTTTCTAGTTCTTGCTATTGGGTCATAGTTGTCGTGCAATGTTGATTCTCAACGACTAATAGTTAGTGTGGTGGTGCGAGCGCCCTACACTAGAGAGAAGGAGTCTAGTGTTGTTGGAGAGGGAGAGCTACACGAGCAGTGTTCCTGGTGTGCCCAGTTAATTGTGCTCTGGTTGTGGAGTGGTCAGAGTAAACCTTGGGTTGGGGGGTGAGGCCTGTCTGCTTTCTATTTGCTAGTTCGAGGGTGGAGGGGGTTGGAGGGTGGAGAGGGGTAGTGTTACTGAGTTGATACTCATTTATTGCCATGTAGAGGTAGAGGGAAAGGGCTCGACATGGAGCCGACCACCATGGGAAACTTGGGGACTCGACAATGAGACCTAAGGAACAAGACAAGGAGGGTGGCATGATGGAGGAGGAGGTCGCCCAAGAGGGAGCCTCGTCACCTAGAGGAGTGGAGCAGCCCCTGACAATGCAGTCCATTGCTGAACAACTGCGTGGCATCCAAGCCTGCTTGGACATCCTTTAGGAGCAAAGGTATGAAGATAGGAATGGGGTAATTGCTTACATAAATGATCTGCAGTTTTTTGAAGGGGAAATCTTGGACCGTCTAGCTTTTGTGCACCACAACCTATGTAGGTCCGATGAATGCCTGGATTAAATAGAAGCCATGCTAGCTCATATTGATTTTCATGTCCACGAGGGGCACAGTCTGCTCGTGGCCCCTGGAAATGCACAGATGCATAATCCCCCAATGTAGTTTGATGACTGTTGGTAATTTTTTTGTTCTAAACATTTTTTGGGCATTAGTGTGAGTTTGTCTTTTAGTTATATGTAAAAGCTGTCATTTTGTTTTGAAAAGCTGCACGACTCTCTGGGCCAAAAAATTTGGTCGGCATGAGGTTGGGAGAAAGAGAGCAAAAAAATCTATGCTTAGGTGTAACACATTTTTGAGAAATTAATATAAGCACTTTGAGTGACAAAAAACACATGGTTGGTAAATGTCAATATGCATCAATCCATAATAAACATTAAAAACCTTTAAAAAATATATATATACATTTAAAAACCATGGAACACCAGTCTTATGGAAATTTACCCCACTTTATTACGAAGATTCTTAATTTGTAAATAGTCTTTGTTACGATACTAAGGACCAATACCATGGTTTATTAATAATACATACCAAAAAACCATAACTCACTTCATATGAAACCTTTTTATACAACATTTATTTTAATTAAAAAACCAAAAAAATAACTACTTTGAAAATAAATCTCAACCTAATACTACTATATATATTCTAAAATAGAAATTAAATCCTTACCATCTACTTCATAATTATTAATAATTTAATTAAAATTCTGGAAATTATATTTCAAAATAAGTACGCCTATTAACTTAATAATAATAATAATAAAATCACATAAAATTATTTCAAATTTAATATTAAAAACAATCTAAATATAATATTAACATATTTTCTACTTTCTTTATTTAAAAAATATTATAATTAACATTATTAAGATAACTATCTATTTTCCATTACAACTTTATATTTAAATATAATACATCTGAAAATTTTAATAATATAAATACTTACAAAGTTGGTAACTCCCATTATGGACTTATTCAAAGATAAATGCATTTAAAAAATTCAATAATATAAATAATTAATATAAGTAATTACAAAGTCGTAACTCCCATTATTGACTTATTCACTAATCCACCTAGTGCATAATGTTATTCAGCGAGACCATTAAAACGCACGAGGGAGAAGAATTGGTCTTTGAATAATAATCAAAGATCTGCATAGTTTAGGTTTTTTCAGGAAGAAAAAAGTGAGATTGTATTATGTTGATCCAGGATAATATAGTAACAAAATAGTAACATATCAGTACATGAACCGGGGGAGATGTTTAGTGCCAAAAAAACTGTGCAATAAACTCAGATAAGAAATGGACATTGGCAGAAATATCTTTAGCAACCTGCGAGGAGCGTGCAATCAGCAGTGGAGTCGATCATATGAGACCGTATTCGAGAGAAAAACAAAAAAGGATACATACCATAAGCATGAACATTGAATCCATAGGAAAAGTTAGAAGCCTGGGATACAGAAATCCTGTATGAAGTAAGACTCCCCATATGCCATTACCTGTAGAGACTAGATACCTGTACCTAAGTAGAAGACCCTGCTTAGACAGACAGTCGGCAACCTGATTCCGAGCCCTATAGATGTGTTGAATAGAGCTACCCACCATAAGGCTCCAAAAAAACATGACTCTCTCCAACCAGCTAGCAAGGTGAGGGCGTCCAATGAAGCATTTACCGTTTACATGATCTACCAATAACTTGGAATCCCCAAAAATGGAAATGGAGTGGATGTCGAAATAAATGCAGAAAGCGAGCAAGCCCGCAAGGGCCATCATCTCCGCCAAGATGTTTGTCCCATTACCAGCATTCCACACCAGCCTGTAGTGGAGATGCTCACTGGTGATTATATAAACCCCACAGCCACAAGAATTGCGTTGGGCTGCTCCATCAAAAAAGGCCATTGGAGGACTAAAGAGAGGAACAGACAATCCAATCCTGTTGGACTTTTTCTTTTTGGGACTCTCGTAGGGGGAAGAGCCAAGGTGGTAAGAAATGTTTTGAATAATGTCCACAAGAGGCACTCTTGCATCATTGAATATTTTGTTGTTCCGCCAGCTCCAGATGCACCATAAAATAGTCAGAACAATCGGCCTCCATGTTCCACGCTGTTTGCCCTACCAGATGAAGGCAGCTTGGGTAGAAATGTGAGAAGCAAGGGGAAATCCATATAGAAAGGCCAGTTCCTGCCAAATCCGCTGAATGGGAATGCACTGAAAAAACATATGAAAATTTGTTTCCTCTGCCGATTCACACATTTGGCATATGCTTGGGCCATGCCAGTTTCTTTTTCGCAGGTTCTCCCGGGACAGGTTTTTGTTGTAGAAAACTAGCCATGAGAAATAAATGAGCTTGGGAGCACACCTAGTTTTCCAGAAAACAATAGGAAACAGTGGATGGGAGAGCGAGTGATTGGAAGCCATCATTTCAGAGTAAATATTCTTGACAGTCACCTGTTTGTTGGAACCTGTTAAATGCCAAACAAGAAAGTCCTGTGAATTAGATCGGAAAAAACCACAGTTCCTTAGCGTGTTCCTGAAAGGATTCCATAAGTGTGGCATCGAGACTGGCAGCGCAATGTCATCCGCCGATTTCCAAATAGGAATGGGACCCTGCCAGGCGGTAATCAATTTGTCCCATGTGAAATATCCTTTGCCGTGTAAAAAGGAAAGGATCCTATCAGGAATTGAAATGTCCACGCGACCACTCATGATGGGGTCGACTCCTATAAAAATTTGTTTTCCTGATTGGAGGCTCCATTTTAGATTGCACAAGAAAAATGGTTCAATTTTGTGGAAGCTATGCTAGATAGCAGATCCGCTTTTTACACCAATCCTATTCAAGCGGAACCAGTGCTCAATATGTTTACCCTTCATGTATTTGGATTTAATGGTGTTACTCCAAAGGCCGTTTCCATATATGGCTCTCCACAAAGATTTGCACAGGAGAGCATTTCCAAATGTTCTTAAATCAAGTAAGCCCCATCCCCCTATGACTTCGGCTTAGAAATCTACTCCAGAGAAGTGAGATGATATTTGCCTTTCGCTGCCTTGTCGCCCCAGATGAAATTTGAAGTGATTATGTTCATTTTTTAAATAGTGCTTGCCGGGAGGAAGTAGATGTGTGCCCAATACATTGCAAGTTGTAACAGGACAACATGAGTAAGAACTATTCTTCCAGCCAGAGTAAGGCATTTATACTCCCAGGAGGAAATATTTTTGTAATATTTGTCAATAATCCACTTCCAGTCTTCTTTAGAGTATCCTTTTGCCTTTAAGTGAAATCCCAGATACTTGATACCCTCCCTGATAGACTTTGTGGCAACACCAAACATATCAACGATCCATGCCACCGTCTCCATGTTTACATCGTTGTAATATAGGGTAGATTTTGATATGTTAATTTGTAAGCCCGTGGCCCTTTGGAACCTGTGTAGGATGTCATAAAGACATTTCCAAGTATCCCTACATAGCATCGCAAAAATTAGAACGTTGTCAACAAATAAATTGTGAGAAATATGGTTATTCCTGCATATCTTCAGGGGTTTGCAGTGGTTCTCAGCTACAACCCTATTGATATGGAGACTGAGGGAGTTCATCGCCAAGATGAAGATCAGAGGCGCTAAAGGGCAGCCCTGGCGCAATCCCCTTTCTGCCAGGAAGAAAGGAGAAGGAAAGTCGTTTATGATGACAGCGTAATTAATGTTCTCAATACATGCCATGATCCATCTAATAACATTTGACTTAAGACTAGTTTTTGCTAATAGGCACCGGATGAAGCCCCATTCCAAATAGTCGTATGCTCTTTGCAAGTCGATCTTTAGTATAGCCGCCTCGGATCTGTTGGTGAACATAGAGAACAAACTTTCCTGTGTGATTGCTATAGCGTCAATTATGTTCCTGCCTTTTAAGAAAGCATGTTGATCTGATGTCAATGACTCAGCCAATGAAGCTTTGATCCGTTCTGCAATAATTTTTGATATAATTTTGAAAGAAATGTTGCATAATGAGATCGACCGGAAGTCTCTGAAGGAGTCAGCATCCAATTTCTTTGGAATCAGGGCCATCAACGTAGAGGAAGTGATATGATGGACGCTGCCCGATATTCTTGTGGCTTCCACCATTTTCAGGAGATCAGATTTCATGATGTCAAAGAAGCGTAAGATGAATTCCATAGTCCAACCGTCAGGCCCAGGGCATTTGTACTTTTTGAAATGTTAATGTTGGTCTATTCAGAAGATGCACAGGTGTTTTTGACCACGATTGAATTAGAAATCAAATTATTTTATAATTTTTTTGACTTGATAAGAGTAATTTACAAAATTTTACTACTAAATAAAAATATATAATTTTGAGGCTAGATGCTTATTTTACAGTACGTGTAACTTGTCGGTCTTCCATCAAAAGTAAATTTGAAGTATAATGTGTAACTTGTCCGTCTTTCATCAAAATTAAATTTTACTCCTATTGACTAAATTTTTTGTTTTTTATTTATTTATTTTTTAAATTAAAAATTAAATAATTATGTAAAACATTTAAATAATGTTTACTCATAAAAAATTACAGGTAAAGAAATTGAATACCTCTATGCTGGTGGAAATGGATTCAGTGCCATCAAAAATGTGTGGGGCACCTAAAATTTTAAAGTTTAACAACTATAGATTTACAAAAATCCCTGCCAGATTTTCTCGAAATATAACCAGAATTTCCATGACTTTCCCGAGAAAAAAAACAATATCCTTAAAATAAGACCATTTAAATAATAAAAAACCACTATTGGCCGAACAATTTCATCACCAAATAAAGAGAAAAAAAACAGTGTCCTTAGAATAAGACCATTTAAATAATAAAAATCCACTATTGGCCCAACAATTTCATAATTTCATCACCAAATAAAGGCTGCTACATTATTGAGTTGATATTTGTACGACAGCGAGCTTAAATACATTTAGACGCTACACAAGATTTGAATGACGACAGGTTTAAGATTCTCCAGAAGGTCTCAATACTTGGGAACGTATTCACCAGGAATTCAGATGAAAAATACTGTGAGATTATTGAAGGATTAAGCTGTACTTTTGAATTTCTGCAGGAAGATTAAATACCCTCTCGCTCTTTAAAAGGTCGCTTTTGGTTGCTTTTAAGAGGCCATCATCATAATAAGCAAAGTCCTTCCCACGTGAGAAAGGAGTACCAGAAAGAAGGGGAAGTGAAACAGTGAATGCATGGAGATCAGGGCAGGCGCCAGCCAGTCAAAATTGAAATTCAATTAAAAGTTGACCTGATTGAAAACAGGTGTCCGGCTCGCCCATGGTACAAAATTCTGAGGTCGGGTGTGTTGTGTGTAATTAGGTGGCCCTTCGCTTTCACACTAGCGAGATTGTTACCTTACCTGCTGCTGCAACAAATTCCAATTACACCAGTTAATCACACACGTAATAAAGTTTCATATTCATTGGGGGGTGAGACAATTAGCAGGGACTGTTGTTATTATTAAAATGTGCGTCCTTTCTGCACTGTCCAAAAGCCTTTATTATTCTCCGGGCCACCGGAGGAAAGAAATACAAAATAATTTAGCTGTTTTGGGAGATATATATTGGTGCTTAAATCCTGCTTAGGATCTTGTTTTTAGTGTTCACACTCTGTCTCTATGATCCCGCAGCCATGGAAAATAACAGAAACCATACTGAGACTGGGAGTTGAGTGAGAAATAACATAGGATCGGTAATGGGTTTGGGCTGGCGAGAGTTTGTTTTGGCTTTTTTTACCAGGTATGGATTCTAGTTGAAGAGCCCAGGAGTTTCGATCTCGGGGTTGAAAAATTGGGTACTTGCTATTTTTCCCATATGTGCCTGAACGCTATCTATGGCGGTCATGGCTTCTGCAAACAATAGTGTTATTAGGAAGCAGCTGGAATCAGTTGTCCAAAGCATACAGTGGACTTATGCCATCTTCTGGCAGTTATCAAATCAGCAGGGGTATGTTTATGGATTTTTCTATTTTTATTTTGGTGTTGTTTTGAGGTGTTGCCATGGCATTGAGCTAATGTGCGTGTCTATGGATCTTTTTTGTTTGTTTGGGGGGCTTGTTTCAGAGTGCTGGAATGGAGCGAGGGGTATTACAATGGCGATATCAAGACGAGGAAGACTGTCCAGCCTATGGAACTGAGCAACGAGGAGCTCTGCCTGCAGAGAACTCTGCAATTGCGAGAGCTCTATGAGAGTTTATCTGCCGGGGAGAACAATCAGCCCGCCAGAAGGCCTTGTGCTGCTTTGTCCCCTGAAGATCTGACAGACACCGAGTGGTATTACTTGGTCTGCATGTCTTACACCTTTGCCCCTGGAGTTGGGTACGTGGCTTTGATCCCCCCTTCCAGCAACTCCAACTCTCTGTTTGTATGGGAAATGGAATCATATACATATTTTGTGCTTCTTGGAATGGCTTCACTAGAAATAGTATCAAGCATCTGGGATGGAATAGTGTCATGGAATGGGAGAGATATAACAGCCTGGATTAGTTTTATAGAATATGGAGTCACATACACTTATCCAGTAGCCTCTGGGAACAACTTCATAGAAAACGAAGTCTGCATCTCTGATGGAATAGCTTCATAAGAAATGAGTGAAATACACCTATCTTGAAATAGCTTCATAGGAAATGGAGGCAAATATACCTATACTGTAGCTATTTGCAATTATAGCTTCATAGGAAATGGGATCACAGACACTCATCTTGTAGCTTCTTGCTTCTTGGAATACCTGTAACTTCATAGGAAGTGGATTACATTACACCTATCTTCTAGTGTATGACATAAAAAATGGAATCCCATATGCCTATCTTCAATGGCTTCTTAAAATCATGTCTGTCACTATAAAATCTCTTTTAAACCTTAAATCTCAGAAGTGAAGGTATCTACAACTCTGAAAAATGTGGTTTGTCACTGTAAAATCTCTTTTAAACCTTAAATCTCAGAAGTGAAGGTATCTACAACTCTGAAAAATGTGGATGTTCTTTGTGTTTGACAGATTATAAATGTGGATGTTCTTTGTGTTTGACAGATTATTTTTTCCGATTCATCATATCATCAGATTTTGGTCTATTTTTCAAACCAACTAATGTGGATCATCAAAACAAAGATAGTTTTTTCCCTTTTCTGTTCTATTGATCATTCTACTAATTATTACTATTATCAAGTCACTGATCATTACTATTATCAAGCCAACTAATGTGGTTCATCTATATTAGTTTATTGGTCATTCTACTAATTATTACTATTATCAAGTCACTGATCATTACTATTATCAAGCCAACTAATGTGGTTCATCTATATTAGTTCATCTGTTTTATTGATCATTCTACTAATCATTACTATTATCAAATCACTGATCATTACTATTATCAAGCCAACTAATGTGGTTCATCAAAACAAAGGCCACCGATCATTATTATTATCCGGCCAACTAATGTGATTCATCAAGACAATAATAATTTTCTCCCTTTCCTATTCTACTGGTCATTACTACTATCAAATCGAAAAAGTTTTTTACTGGTCATTACTACTATCGAATCGAAAAAGTTCTTTTTACCCTTGTTACAGAGAAATTTAAACTTAATACATTATAACATAGCCATCCCCAGCTAAACTGCCCCTGGCTATTGAGAACAGTATTATCAGGGCGAAGGACTGCCCCTGGCTATTGAGAACAGTAGCCGAAGGAAAGACATAGTTATTGCCCATGATGAAAGGGAAGGGATGTTAGTGGAGAAAATCCCTTGACATGATCATCCCGCATGTAAATTCTTTCATCTCTGTTCATTGACGTTCTAGTTTTTTCTCATTAGCCGGAGTGCTCCTGCTTGGAGAGTCCCCCACGCTTTCTTATTGCGATATTTTTATTGAATATATTTGTTATCAGTCTGGCGAATACATGATGGAGGCGGTGACGATCCAGGCTCCATTAAATATTTCAGGGATGTCATCCATCAATCGTTAGCTCGTCGGTGTTGGTCATACGTGTGGAGTAATTTTTTCTCTTTTAAATACTATCACGGGAATAAAAACTTTAAATGACGTACATACTTTCGTCAAAGATCGCTCTCGAGAAACATGCGCACAAGTATAATGGGACCAGCCCTGCCTCTGTACATCACTTCAATGGGGTAAGACGTTTCGAGTTGGTATAGGTCCACTGCTCAAACGTACTGTATTTTTCATAGGGTAAATATTCGAATTTGGTCACCGAGTCCAAGTTACCATTTTTTTTAGATGTTTTGATCAAGTTTAAAAATTTGGGTAATTTGATCGAGTTAAGTTTTTCTAAAGATGTTTTGATAAGCCTAAAAATTTAGGTAATTTGATGGAGTTAACTTCACCTAAAGCATGTTGACCAATTTTAACAACTTTAAACTGTTATTATTTTGACCAATTTTAACAACTTTAAACTGTTATTTAATATCTTACTGAGATTTCTAACCTGATTAAATTTTTGGGTTGCCAAATAAGAGAACTAAGTGTTTTAGTTATCTTTATAATCTTTTATAATGTTTGGAAGTTCTGTTTTAAATATCATGACATGGGTGTTTTGGGGGTACTTCTGCATTTGGAGGAGGATTGAGAAGCACATTGATAAATGCACAGAGTTGGGACGTTTTCATGTTTTCCCAATCACATTCTTAGACTTATATGGGCTTGCATTAATCTGTCACGAGAGTGTTGTGGACATACACTGGTTTCATCACTGTAACATGAATGTCATAAGGTTCATTAGCTTGGGCACAAGATTATAGCATATCAATTTATTCTCCAAAGATCCATGAACTAGTACCAATCTTACTCTGGTTGATGAGGATGAAACGTGAAACTAATGCTGGTTGCTAAACTACAGGTTTATGTGCTAAACACTCCATATAATATAACAGCCTATACTATTTGGACCTTCAGTACTCGTAGTAATAGTCATCTTTGTTCCCGATAAAGGTTTCATGGCAGTCAACTGTCACTTCATGCACAGTCTGGAGCATTGATTGATTCCGTTCTTTTTGCAACAGTTTCTTGGTGTTATCCTTTTTCCAAGGATGGCTTTTTCCTCTAGAGGAATCTTCAACGCTCAAGTGGTCAATATTTTATTAGAGATATACTGGGAAGAGGAAATTTGATTTACATCAATCCCACCGAAGGTTAAACCTCTCACATCATTAAAATCCCTTTGGAGACTAATTCAATATGCTTTTAATAGTTCTTTTGACTTTAAAACTTTTACTCAATTTTTAAAAAGTTAAAAGTTAAATTATATTAACATGCACAAACCATATTAGAGTACAAATAACATTTATTTAGGTTAAATAAACTTCAACGAATTGATCCCTACTGTTCTTACTTTTGATAACATTTATTTAGGTTAAGTAAACTTCGATGAATTGATGTCAATGCAAGCGGGGCCATGCCCCTAGTGTTCTTACTTTTGCATTTGGTTTCTGTCTTGTTTATGAATAGTTGTTTACATTTACTTAGTTTAAATAAACTTCAATGATTTGATGTCAATGCAGGCGGGGCCATGCCTTTAGTGTTCTCACTTTTGCATTTAGTTACTCTGTCCCTGAGTGTTCTACTTTTGCATTTAGTTTCTGTGTCTTGTTTATGAACAGTTGCATCGTTGAATATTCTAACTAGCCAGTTTCATAGAACCTGTATAACATAGAAACCAATTGTAATGGTTTTGATTGAGTCTTTGAGAATTGATCTTCATTTTAGTCTATTTTCTTCCACTAAGATGGATTCAGTTTAATATCTTTTCTTAAAATTCAAGCGTTAACAAGGATTAAAAGTTCAACCAATACAATTCTTAGAATTCAAGCATCCTGCAAATGTTACTGGAAAGAGAGATGACCCTAAAATTCCAAGCATCCTGCAACAAGTATTACCTATTTGAAAGAGAGATGACCTTAAACGAGAAAATATTACAGACCTTTTTAATAAAGATTACAAAGTCTACAAGGATACTCAACCTCTTATTGTAGAATTGTGGTTAGCTGCCACCCTGCTAACATTCAATAGTAATTGGTTTCTTTATATTTATGTGCAGATTGCCTGGACGGACACTTGCCAATGGACGTCTCATATGGCTGTGCCAGGCCAACGAAGCGGACAGCAAAGTCTTCCCACGTGCTCTTCTTGCTAAGGTATTTCCCATCGTCCTCATCTTCATCACTTTAACAAACCCAATAGTTTAATTTTTGGTGAAGCTGAAGCTTTCATCTTAATACTGACATCTATTTTTAATTTGTAAATGCTGTACCCCATCTGGGATGATCCTATGGTTTCTTGCAGAGCGCCTCTATTCAGGTATTTCCAATTCCAGTACCTTGTAATTCAAACCAAGTAAATAGTTTCAGATTAAAGAAAATTAGTTTTCAAAATGAATCAGTCACCTTTATAGATTCATACAGGGAAGAACTTGTGTTACAGAACTTATTTTGACTTCCGAGGATAATATCTTATTGCAGACTGTTGTATGCATCCCTCTCGCGGACGGTGTCTTGGAGTTTGGAACTACTGAAGTGGTAACATCCTTTGTTTCTTGGAGTTCAAAAAGTTATTGTAAATTTATCAAAACCTGTGTTTAATACGTACTTCTTACTTTGCCATGGGTTCATCTGAATACATAGGCCATTTGTGATTTTTAGATATCCATTCTCCAGCAAATGTTAGCGAGCTTTAGTTGCATATCAGACCAGACCAGACCTAAGTTTAGATGGTCTGACGGCCATGTCAACAACTCAAATTTAGATGGAGATCTGAAGTTCATATAAATACATTGAACATTTTGCATTCTGTAAACATACATCTTCCATCTTAGCAAACTTAAGACAAATATAGATAGGTCTGTGCCAAAATGCAACTATGGATATATGATGTTCATATAAATACATTGATCATTTTGTAGACTATATTAGAAAAATTGTGTCCATATCAAAACCATTTAGTAAACTCTAGTTACATTTAAGACCTGGGTTTAGATGATCCAAATCTTATCTCTATTAGGATTATGAAACATCCACAGAAGTGATGGTGTTTATAGACACAGTTGTGGGGATTTTATTGGTCACCCAGATAAATTTACCTCGAGCTTTTTTTGAAGTAGGCTATATTCCACATGAATGCAACTTGGAGTCTGAAAACCATTATTAACTTTACCAAGTCAAATTTACATCAACCACCCTAATAGTCATTGAGACCCAGATTTAGAGAAACCTTCTAGATGTTCAATGTACCCATGCATTATTAAGATTCAATAGGTTAAATGGATACTGATCAGCCCACCCTTCACAGAAACTGTAAAATGCCCTTAACTTCTCTCAACGCAACTGATAACTTGCCTGACAGATGATCAAGATTAAAAAATATAGAAAATATCCTAATCTTGGTTTGATCTGATTTGTGTTGTTAGGAGCGAGAAGACCCTGGTCTAGTCCAACGCACCATAAGCTTTTTTTTGGAGTACCCCAAACCGATATGTTCAGAGCAATCTACATCCAGCCCACAGTGCTCAGACAGAGACGAAAAGGATCAAGTGGGCATGGTCACAATAATGTCCTCCGACAGCATTGCATGCCTAGCTCGGAATCAGATTGGAGCTTCTACTATTACAGATTGTGGACAGTACCTGCCAACTTCTCATGAAGACCTGGACATTCCCATTCAAACTTTTGAGCTCAAGGATAAAATATCAGTTACAGAAGACCCACAACAACATGGATTAAATGAATCAATGCAAGTGGACATCTGTGAAGATTACAAGGCTAGTGGATCCCCTGAGGATCAGTGTTGTAATGGTGATCCTGGCTCTCATGAATTTCCTCTGTTAAGCGCCGAGAATGATTGCTTGCAGAATGGCCATGCGAATATAAATTCGGCCGGGTTTGAGGGCTGGCCATACATGGAAGATAACACCAGCCATGGACTTCAAGCATCTGGTGAGTGTGTAACTCAGTCCATTGTAGACCCTTCTCCTCAGCTATGCACTTATTCAGAGAGGGATATGAATATGAATATGAGCGTGCTCTTGGGCTTGGAACAAGGCTCCAATGCCTTAGAAACCATTCTGGAATCAGCACCTCAGACATTGGACGAGGATGGTCACTATTCCAGGACTTTGTCCACCATATTAGAGCGGCAACAGGCCAGCAATTTGACAGAGTCCACGGGCTTTATCAGTACAAAACTTGGAAAGGATTGGCGCTCACGACATTCAAAACAAGGTAGTGGTTTCATACATTGGAAGAACAATGGTAATTGTGTTGTTGGCATCAAAGCAGTGGCATCCCCGCAGAGGATATTGAAGAAGGTCTTGTTTAACCTTGCTCGCCTCCACAACAAATGCAAAGAAGACCCAGGTTACTCCCCTAAACTGGGAGAAGAAGAAATTGGCAGCAAGTTGGTGGGTCGCAAAATTGGGCAGGAAGATCTCAGTGTTAGCCATGTACTGGCAGAGCGCAAGCGAAGGGAAAAATTGAATGAGAAGTTTATCGTGCTTCGTTCTCTCGTTCCTTTTGTTACCAAGGTAAATGCCCATTCACCCATATGTGAAATACACACCTTCATAAAGGATTACTTCATCTTTTTTAATTGACTTTTTCCTTGAATCTAACTGTATATATTGAATCTAACTATACAGACTATAGGATATGTTGTACTTAATTAATATAATATGGGTTGGTGCATAACATATGCAGTGAATGAAACTTGTATATGTTGAATCTAACTGTACACACTATAGGATATATTAAGTAGCATATGCAGTGTGGGGAACTTTAATACAGGCTATAGGATATATTTTACTTAATATAATAAGAGTTGGGTTGGTGCATAACATATGCAGTGTGTGAAACTTTAATACTTCAGCTTTAAAGATAATCTAAGGTTTAAAATGTTTTTTTTTCTTAGTTAAGTGGAACTTAGGCCAGAAGCTTGGATTGTTTTTGGGATAGTTTAATTCCCTACAGATAATTTTTATTCTCAATCCTTCCTCTCCCGACGCTTATCATCATTTCCTCCCCCTCCCTCTCCTGATATTTAAATCAATAACCTAATAATAACTAAACCCTTTGATTTGATCTACACCTTGGATATTAAATACAATATATATAAAACCTTAATACTTATATTTTTAGATTAATTATAATTTTATGGTCTCAGAGGCTAAACTTGAATGTTAAATGGAACACTGCTGAAGGCATAATGTTCCTTCCTTTATATGAAAATTTAATACTTAATATTAATTTTAAGATAGTCTAGAGCCTAAGCCTGATTATCTAAGGTTCTATGCTCCTGGAATCTGAGTTTCAATGAATAACAGGGTCAGATAACGAAGTACTTTTTATAAGGCTCACTACTATAAACATTGTTACTAAATCTCCTAGTACCCTTCCTGCATAGGGACCCGTTCCTTACATTTCACAAAAAGATACACATCTTGCACTTTGCATTTAGCTGTGTTTTTACTTCTGGCAACCTAGATGGCTGCCTGGTATTGCAAAGCTATATATCACAGATCATTCTTAACCATGGATACTTCATCAATTTTTTTTTAGAACTGAGTTGACAACTGGGAGCTGACCTGATCTTTTAATAGTAGCACAAAGATCTATTTTAACTTTGGGTATACGTTAGGTTTTGAAAGGGTCAATCCTTTTTTCAATTCTAGATGCCATCAAAATGGTAACTTAGCAAACACAACAATTTAATTTTGAATGTTGATATTCAAATTCCTCACTCAAATGGTGCATAGATTTATCTTTAATTTGGGTCGTTGATATTAGATTTTTTTTTAAGTATATAATATTTGTTAACATCATTATTAAAGATTCGGTTTTTTTTCCATGCTCGTGGCCTGTCGATGATTTACAGAAAATTATTTGTTAGTGGACTGTAGAAAAGGTTTTGTTTCCAAGTTTATTGCAGTTTTCCATGAATCTGAAAGAGAAGTCTTTTTGAGAAGATGGAAGGATATTTTTTTAAGTTCTCTTGTAATGTAAACTTTTGGAAATGTTTTGATGATGGGCTTTAAAAAGCCATGAACAATCATCGTCAGAACCGGAATATGTATATTCATTCTTCATGAATATAATTGATTTTCTCTTAAAAAAATTACAAATTTATCGTTTTAGTAGTTTAATCTAAAAATGTTCTAAAAACTTTGAAAATCTTAAAGATAAAATGTTTTCAGAATTACCATTTTAAGATTGCTTAAAAGAATAAAATAATTTTATTATGAATATTATAAAATTTAAACCAAACCTATTAAAACAACTTAAATCAATTTGACTTGTAAAACCTCTGTTGAATCCACTTATAACCAAAAGCAACTGTCTTTTCTATTAGAGTCTGGTACAGTGGATTATCTTATATTATGGCTCCAAATTAATAATTTAATAATACATGGTTGGATATTGGATATATCAGTATTAGATTAGTTGTGTGATCGTTATTTCAACTTTTGTGTGTTTAGTGACATGAACTAATCACTTGTGATGTGCATTTTTATTTCTGGAAAGAAATGTGATTGTTGACCAATACATACAAGTTTTGTGAATCTTTATTTCTGGTTTTGTAGATCCTTATTTCTGGAAAGAAATATGATTGTTGACCAGTACATGCACATTTTGGTCTAACAACAGTGATTCCCAACTTATAAATCGCTAATTTCTATAACTAACATTGGATTTTCATTTTATAATAAACAATCTACATTGTCTGGATTATCATTTTATTAATATACAATCTACATTGTCTGTACTTACTGTTGGATCACACATACATGTTTTTAACATGCATGACCTGTTAATGCAGATGGACAAGGCATCAATCCTGGGAGACGCCATAGAGTATCTCAAGCAACTTCAGAGGCGCGTAGAGGAGTTAGAAGCATCCAGCAAACTCATGGAGGCGGAAATTAAGAAGACCCAGAATCGAAACTTACCAAAGCGATCAGGCTCTACAGAAAACATGAGAATGTCCAGACATGGAGTAAATCACGTGGATAGTTGCCTGCAGTCTTCTTGTCTTGATGGGGAACTCGGTTGGACGTTGACAGACACGAAACAGCCACCCTCGAAAATGCCCCGGTTGGAATCTAAGCGAAAGCTGAACGACTTCCATAAGAAAGGATCATGCACACTGGCAGCAGCAGCGGCAGATTTGGATGTTTCAGTTTCAGTCATCGAAGACGATGCTGTTTTGGTAGAAATACAATGCCCCTGCAAACATGGCGTGCTTCTCGATATAATGCAGAGACTGAGCAGCCTCCATCTGGACACTTATTCTGTTCAGTCTTCCACAGCAGATAAAATCTTTGCTGCTGTACTCAAAGCTAAAGTATGTCCCTCTGAAACATTTTACACTTTAGATCTGAAACATTTTACACTTCAGAGATCTTACATAGTGTGCAATTAGTACAGATCGGTGCAATATTCATTATTAAGGGTAGAGAGCAACTTTAGATATAGGGTATAGCACTAGATTGCTGGTATAGATTTATTTAAGAACTTAATATAGTCACTTGAATTTGAAGTTGAGAGGATTGCTCAACCATCTGAATTAAATTCAGATGACAATATAATATTAGTTATATATTTCAATATATAGATTGATATTGATATTTCTGATAATCCAAAATAAAAAATAAAAAAATTAAAATGATAATTACTTGAGTTATATTAAAAATGATTTTGATCTTTATATTATTTATTTATTTAATATTTATAATTTAATTTATAATATAATAATAATCATCATAATAATAATAGTATTTTATTTATGTTATTATTAAATAGTGATTTAGTTTATTTAATAATGATAATAATTTGTAATGTTTACTAAGACTTGATGTGGGAGACGCTGGTGCGGAGAGACACACAAGGGAATGTGTTGGGAGTATCCTCAAATTTAGAGAAATTTCGGAGCGGGGAGACTTCGAGGTAGGTATATATATATATATATAAAATTCAAGTTCATATTCATTGTTCACAGTTTAATAATGAAAGCATAAAAATATTAAATAGGCAATTGAATCATTGATCCATCCTCATCATTCATTTTGATACATACATCATTCATATGAAATACTCAAGTCTCATTATTGAATTATTCATACATACCATGAGATTCGATAAAAAAAAATATAAAAATCAATAATGAAATGTTCAAATACATTGATCCATATCATTCATCATTCTACAATCTACATTGATTTAAAAATTAAATTCATCATTCATCATTCTAGAATCTAAATTGAAAACAAGACATACTAGTATATTTTCAAGTTTGAACACTAAATTTATATAACTCAAAGTTTGAACCTAGGTTTTAGACTTTTAGTTATTTAATTTTTTTTTTGTTCAATTTAGTTTTAGTTTTATTTTTTTTTAATTGTTTTGATTTTAAATTTTTAATTTGGGTCTAATTAGACAAATTTAAAGGGGACGCCCAGAAGCACCCTTTTTGGGGAGTTTAGACTCCCACACTGAAGGGGATGCCCAAAAGCACCATTTTTGGGGAGTCTAGACTCCCACTAGGAAACGCACCCCCTTGCATCTCCCCGAGAATCCCCAAAAAAGGTGTGTGGGAACCGCACCCCAAGAGACTCCCCGTCCTGGGTGCGAGGGGTGCGCGCACCTGACCCTGGGGATGCGTCCCCATGGAACACTAATAATTTGTAGTCGTACTAGCACAACTGGTTAAGGATGGGCTTCCTAGGCAAGGCGACCCAGGATCAAACCCACTCAGGCTGTTGAAAATCGAGTGAGCTTAGGTTTGGTGTTGCCCACCGATTGACTTTCTCAAGCCACAGGTCAAGCATTAAGGAGGAACACAAACAACTTAGACAAATAAAAAAGATAATGATAATAATTTAATTTTTAAAGTTACAACAAAATAAATCAAATTGATATAGAAAATATTCTTTGTTTGTGAAATAAATCATACATTTTTACATCGGCAATTAGTTTTGGGTTTATTTTGGGTAGTTGAGAAGAATGACTAGAATCCTCCTCACCCAAATTCAATTCCTGCCCATAAAATAATAAACTTAAATGTAATAGCTTTGAACTTTGTTGTTGAGAATAATTCATCAATAAAGACACTGCTGAAATTGAACAAAGACACCAACAAAAAGACACTCTTTTTTATATACTACTTATCATATTTTGTCATTTTTCAATCCTCCATGTAGCCAGCCATTTAAGTCTCTGACAGCCCAGCCATTTAAGTCCCTTGATGCTGTCAGAGGGCAGCATTGGACCTATTATACTTGTTCTGTCACCAGTACTACTAAATTATCATCTGTGCAGCTTTATGTTCCTTTTATAGCTTTTTATAATATTGTAATCGTTTTGTTCATCGCGTGGACATTAATTAAACTCATCCATGATGTCTGTTTGGTGCAGGTTCAGGAAAAGTTTCGTGGTAAAAGACCCAGCATTGCTGAAGTGAAAGAGGCTGTTGAGCTTGTTGCCTCCAAATGCTGAACTGATAGAATAAGTTGTATGTATGAGTAAAGTTCCACAGATTACATATATGTGCAGCTGGATCTAGTGGGTCATGCAAAGATTGTTGGTTTTGCCATATCTAATCTTGTGATGTATAGTCCCATTGATCTAATCTGATCTGCTCATTTGTGGATATTAATATAATTTTTTTTCACTCAATTGATTGGGGCAGTGGTGTCAAATTCTAAAGCATGTTAAAGTGAATACTTTTTTTTCCAGAGTAGCAGTGCCCTCTTGGACCTGGAAAACGAGGATTTGATTTGGTTCCATTTCTGTAACTTGTTTGTTATGCAGTGAAGTTGTCAAATTGATGCAACAAGAGAACTAATGGGCATGGTGGACATCTTTAACGCTGTATTCTGTTAAGCAGAGTCTATTTCAATATGCTCAGGGCTTCAATTTGGGCTGCGTGGCAGAATTATAGGATTGGTTTGGCACAGAGCATCTGCACTTTTGTCTTATATCGTGGCATGCGCATAGAATACAGAAAATTGTTGTGTATTGTCATTCTCGGGAGTGGCGTTGTACTCAGAAAAGACAAAGTAAGTGATTGAGGAACTGAAGGTTTTGAATGGTGACAATGTATTCAGTTGTCCATCCAACCCTGTGACATCTTGAAAAGTGCAGGCTGGGCCCATTTTCATGGCATATGGCTGCAAAATTCCACCAAAGCCTTATTGTGAACTCCATAAGCTCCGTGCATGTGTACATTTCTGCATGCCTGTTTCATAATCATGGCACATGCTTTAGAGCTGGACAACACTACATATGTCATTTCTTTTGGGGGTCCAAATCATGACTAAATAATTGCAAGTTGATCTTTTAGTTTCATCAAGGGTTTGTCACTGTTACTCTACTTGTAGCACAACCACATGAGAAGGATGGTTGGTGTCCCCTCTGCTCCATGACTGTCCAAGATGGTGTTGTGGCTGGAGCCCTGAAAAGTGTGGTTTGACGGTTGAAAGTGGGCCTGGGCTGTGGATGGAGTATGAATATTTATGATATGAAAGTTGATAGTTATTATAGATTAAAATATGTAAAATCTGAGAAAAAAAAATGAAGTAA
>APFE031138124.1:68919-90954 GCA_000404065.3 Pinus taeda
TACAACATATGTATTGAAATTTGAAGATTTTGATATTAGTAAAATTGCTGTTGAGATGTTATAATAGAGATATAATGTTTATAAGTTATATCCAGGTAAAGCTCAACCCATTTTTTTAGCTCATAAAAATGTTTATTGTGTCTAATGCAATAGGATATAAGTGATAAAAATGAGATTTACGGTATAATCTTTGTAGATTGGTCTTGTACGCCACTTCCATCAACTCACACAAATTAATCTATTAGTGTCTTTTTCAACTCTGGACTTATTGTCATTTAGAAGGGAAACATGGTTATGCCATTATTTTGGCTTATTTGTGCGGTTAAGGTAGATTCGATGATTTTTGACGAGACAAATTGGCTAGACTCAGGCTGCAAGTCCTCCCACTTTTCGCTAAGAATGATACAAGTAACCTTCTATTTCATAGCATCACCATCCAAAATAAATATTACAAAACACTTCATTTGGGAGGACTTGAGATTGGACAAAATTGTTGAACAATGTTTCCATATTGGAATTCCCCTTTAGTTGGAGTGCTTAAGTCATCAAGGAATGGTGTTGCATAATGTGACAACCCCAACCCAAGTTTCCCCATAAAAATGCAATGTAAATGTTTTGCAAACATATATAAAAATGGGTTGAGTCTAGGGGATATAGATTCCAGAGTTGAGGGGATGGCTTGCTTGGGATAAGAAAGGTTTCATTATGCAGGAAGTGTGCACTGTTGGGAAAACCATTAGAGGTTGGTTGGTGCATGTTCTTAATGGACTAGTTCCTAAATTAAAATGGGTTGCAAAGAAAATTACAAACGCCCATGTGCTTGAGAACCTTAATAAGGAAAGAGGACAAGAAAATTTTTTATGAGACTAGATTAAACAAGGCAGGAAGGACGAGGATGGGAATCCCTGCGCAGTAAGGAAAATGAACAAAGAGAAAAGAAGGGGGTTCGAACCTCATGGATATCATTATTGATTCCCTCAATTAACTCATACAAAATTGAAAACCATTTGATCTCCCCCATTCACTCAAGAGGCTATTATAATCTCATTCATTCATGTAGGCATAACAATCCTTTGAACAGCATTCAACAGGGGGTAGAGTAAGAAAACACTGGGGGAGAAGATAAGAGAAGTGAAGGGGATTGGTTATTTGGTTCCTTGGAGGCTGTGGGTTGGGATACTAATCTTTGGAACCCTGTAAGAACTTGGGTTCCCTGGAGGCTATGGGTTGAGATAAAATCTCTGGAACCCTATAACAACTTAGGTTCCCTAGAGGCTGCGGTTGAGATATAAATCTCTGTATCCCTATAACAAATTGGGATTCCCTGGAGGTTGTGGGTTGGGATAGAATCTCTGGATTGTGTAACAACTTGGGTTCCCTGGAGGTTGTGGTTTGAGATAGTAGCCCTTGGAGCCCTGGACAACTTGGGAAGAGACCAATATTTGAATTCATATTTGCACAGGTCATTCTTGAATATTTTTGCATTTATGCCTCGGTGTTGTAATGGATTTTGGAATTCCTGGGAAGGAGGTGAATCCTTGGTATTACTCTTAAGGGTGGGGGTGGTGAACCTCTGGATTCCCAGTTCATTGCTTGTTGCAACAAGAAACTAGTGGGATTGAGGAAAGAGGTCCTCTGGAGTCCCTGTTCCAACTAACAGTTGGTGTTTCATTCCTTTGAGCAAGCCCCCTAATCTCTAGAATATGGCTCCAGAGTGACAACTGCAAGTAATCTTGGCTACAGTTGTTTATGGTTGGGTGGATATTCCTTGTCCCATACTCAATTACTCAAAACATTGCAAGATAATTATTCTTATCTAGTTGCATTGTCACTGAACACGTGTTTGTATTCTTGGAATAAAATGGTATATATATGTGTAATGAATATGTATTTCATTTTGGACTGAAATGGTGCTCATGAATGTGTTGAGAAAAGTATAATGCTTCTCTGGGTAAACTTGTATGTCTTTGAAATGCGTGACTGTGCCATTGATATAACATGAATGATTGATATGTTAAGAAAATTTGAAAAAAAATGGGAATAGTCCCTATGGGTCGGAACCAGAATATGACATGATAAGTAATAAAAATGTGCACAAAGTAAAGGCATTAGACTGGTCCATAAGAACCATTTTTAGTCGTTATAGTCTTTAGTACTCGAATCCTTTATTACAGAATAAAAAGCTACAGTGAAGGCAACTTGTTTGACAAGATCTACATATACAAATATTTATATCCATATACAAACTTATAATAATTTCTAGACTATGAATTAGTTTATGAGGCATGCGTTGATGATTTCCTCTATTAACTGCATCAATCTATGGTCCTTTCATGAAGGCCTCCCCAAACATGCATTATTAACAATAGGTACCCCTGCTTCATCAGTGTTGTTGGTGATCCACCTCATGCTGGAAACCATTGTCTGTGCCATGCCTTGAGGCCGAATTCCCTAGAGGTCTTCAACAAGTGCCACCACATAGCTAGTGAAGGCACTTCAAGCTATAAGGCTATTGAAATCCATTGGGAGTTCCTTGGCATGTAGCAGGAGAGGTGAAGGCCCTTCAAGATTTCACTACAAGTCCTTAGTAGTCAGCGACCAACAAACTTCCAATGCCAACATGCTTGGAATTCCCTGTCTCGATACGAGGAATATTTGAGGGATAGGAACCCGTTGGAGAGGCTTCAACTCAAGCTCAGGAGGATAGCACCAATGGGTGCTTAGCAAGGCATGGTGGCAATGGTGGAACACTGGTGCAGGTCTAGATGTTTGTAAAAACATTGAAGCCAAGTTGTAAGAGGAACCATGCTTGAATGAAGAAGTTTTGCACAAAGTAGAGCCGTTGCGAAGGAGGGCCGAGACTTGGTCTTATAATGAAGTCAGCTAACCCCATACCTTAATCTTGGAGGAACCCTAGTTGTGGACAATTGGTATTGGTGCACCCTAATTTCCCCTACCACGATCGGATGAAGAAAGTTGAACTGACCTAGATTTTTATCCCGGGAGTTTAACTTGTATTTCCAAGGGGATTGGTAGGGATGATGTTAGCCGAGATGTTCTATCAACCATGCAAGCCTGATAGTTCCACTATTGGCTGGAACAGGCGCACACAGGACAACTCATCCCCATGACTACATCCTAGAGTTTATTTTCGTATGGTAAGAAGGTTGGTAGGGATGACTGGGTACTACGTCAACTAAGCCCATAGTCGGAGTTGAGGCAAAGCCCACCCTCTAGCTCATCCTTGGGGTCAAATCATAGAACTAGAAAGGGATCATTTGTAGTGGAGCATGGGATGTTGTAAGTCTGGGCCACGGTGGCAGACACGTGGTCCAATAACTATCTTATTGGTTGGGAACATACCCACCTAATAGGTCATCTCGTTAGGTTAACCTTGGGACATTTGCAAGCATTCAGGTAGAAGGGAGCAGGGTGAGTAACACAGGACGATATGGAAACGCCACCACATGTACCAATCAGAGCAAGGGTCGTGCAAGGGTGCAGACCACCAAACCACATGTCTTGAAGGATTGTTCTTCGAATCTCAATAGACGCATAAAGAAGGAACAATGGGATGGAAGAGTTAGGATGATGTGGTACCATAACCACGTGGGCCAAACAGATGCAATGGTATGTGATAGGAATGGCCCACAACCACCACGTATCCCAGAGGTGTGCAAGGGAGGAGTTTGGGAAGCACCAAGATAAAAGTGTCAAGATAATGTGCTGAATGAGCATTGGAGATAGGTTGGTGATCGAGCCACATTGGTGATGTAAGCGTGTGTCATCGAGAAGATCGTAAGTGGTTTTGAAAACTAAAACCTACTAGTCCCGAGGGGTTTCCTTGATGGTTTTGGGGAAAGGATTGACCTTGCTGGAGTAGATGTGGGTCGTCGATCTACTAATGGGTGGATTTCTGCTTACCGCTCATTTCGAGGGGTGACCTCCTTGTAAACAATGAGCACTTTACCCTATCAAAGTTGCATGAGATGGCCCCAATGATTTAGTGTGTGTGTATCCACCCAGGATCTGCATGACCTTTATGTGACACTGTAGTGGGATGAAGTGGTAGCTGGTACCAGGCGACATCCAATAATGTAATAATGTGTGTCTCGGCAGATATAAAAAGGTTGTGTAGGAACCACACACTGGGGGTGTGCGAAAGACCTTATATTATAAATATATTCATATGTTTATGGATCAAATGATTAAAAAGGGGTATTGTACTACCTTTGAAATATTTATAAGAAAATGCTTACAAAGGGGCTAAGGTTTGTGAAGTGAGAATTAACATGGATAAAAAAGAAAGAAAACAAATTAGAATCCCATTTCTCTAACTGTACAAGAGGAGTCAGATTAGCAAAGTGGCAACAATTCCTCCGGGACATTGGGGTGGGTTGTTACAGGTGGTATAAGAGCATCCGGGTCCAACACTTGAACTAGATGGGATTTATCATGAACAAGTGATTATTTTTGAAAGTTTACTAAGTAACTACTTAGGTGTTAAAAGCAAATTTAAACTAAAGAACTTCATGCCAAATTGATGTAGTGATTGCTTCTTTGTTGATAACCATGTGCTAATGTGAGTTGTTTTGGTTGCATAGAGTGAACAACTTGGTAAGAGTAGGATCATGGCCATAAATATGTTGTTTATTTATTAAGTATGCACTAATAGAAAAGTTGCAGTTTGTTTGATTGACATATGATTTGTTAATATGATGACATACTAACCTGCCTACTTTTGTCACAATAGGAATAAAAATGATTGCTCCATGAGTAAAATTCATGGTTATATTTGTGTTTATTTATTTATTACATGAAATATCTAACATTGTGTGTGATTGAAAACACATCACAAGCAACATAAGGTTGACATAAATAATGGATGGTGACTAGCATGGTGCAGTACAACTCTAATTAGTCATAGCATGGAAGTGATGAGGTCAAGGCTAATGAAGAAGAAATATCAATGGACCAAGGGGGAGGGAACCACTCTCCCAATTGGTTGGATAACCCGAGAATCCTAAGGGATGAGGTTAGAAGCTATAAGGTAGATAATGAAAGGCTGGTAAGAGCTCAAGAGAGACAAATTGAGATAAATGGAGTCATCTTGCAAAGTCTCTTAGATCTGCAGAGAAAAAAGAAATCTGAGAAGAAGGCTAGTCACAGAGATAATAGAAACCCTCAGGAGTTAGAGGAAGATACCAATGGGGTAGATGGTAGTAGATTCAGAAATAGGCATAATCCTGAGAGTGAGAATACTGTGAAGGGAGATCCACCATTAAGCACCCCAAGAGGAGAAATTGACACACATGTGCATCATTCTAGCAAACCATCTAGTTCTACTACCAAGAGATTGATCCAGGTGGATGTTGGTGGCCACCCACCTATCCCACTTGGACCCCCACAAATTTCTCTTTCAATTTTTCAGTTTCCTTAATTGTAGCACAATTTACTATTTTTAGCAGTTTTTCGGGTCCTGAACTTCTGGAGTCGTTTTGAGGTCCTAAATGACGTTTTTTTGGGAAAAATTGGAGAAACATGGGTTAATGGACCAATGTTGCTCTTCCCAAAGTTGCAGTCCTCGGATAGATCTTTCTAACGAGGTATTTTGCATGTCAAACGGAGATCGTATGCCAAAGTTACGACCCTAGGAAGTTGATATACCAATTTACCTAAAACAGGGCCCATAGTTTGGTGTTCCATCTCCTAGGGTTAGGTTTTTGGATGTTTAGGGTTTTCCATTATTTCTCAACAATAAATAGGTCTTTGAACCTCATTGTAACACAGTTCAGATGTAGCCGCCACATGTCTTCTCAGAGATAAGCTACCATCGCCTTAGCTAGTTTATTTCCATTTTTGTTTGTAAGAATATTTCAATATTTTATAGTAATGAAATGCAGTATTATTTCTGCTGCATCTCTATATGTATGGTTATATCTATAATTTGTTGCATTCCTATTTAAATCCAAATCAATGGTATCATAGCTGTCTTCTTTTTCTCTGTTTTTCTTTGCATGTCCCCAACGAGGTTGGGATATAAGGATTTAGGGCTTGCACTAGTCGAACCTTTGCAAGACCAACCTCACAAATCCCGATAGCCTCCCATGGCCGAAGACAAGAAAGATGAGGGGGTAGGAGATCCTATCAAAATATTGCTCGAATAATCCCTCGAGCGACAAAGGAACACGATGATGGACAACTTTTCCCGGATCCTTCAGTGGCTACCTAGGGGCGATGCATCAACTTCCAACAGCTACTCTGGAAACACCACACCCTTTAAGGTACAAGTTAATTTTGAAATCCCCATATTCGAAGGTTAGATAGATGCAAATGCTGTAGATAAATGGTTAAATCTGCTAGAAGGGTATTTTTCTGTTCATGATTTTTCCAGCCAGCAAAAGATCACTTTCGCTCTTCTCAAAACCACCCCTCACGTCAAGGACTAGTGGGAAACCTATTGCGAGTAGAAGGATGAAAGTACGAACTCACTATTTTTAGCTGCTCCCACTTGGAATTCATTCCAAGACACCATCAAGGCGCAATATTACCCTGTCAAAAGCTATGAGGATAAATACAGAAAGTGGACTATGCTGTGGTAGGGAAAGGACCAAGATGTGTCAGAGTTCACCAATATTTTTCATATCCTTCGCACAAAGTTGGGTATCAAGGACTCTGAGCTGCATTTGGTCCCCAAATACCGTGGCTACCTACATAGGTACATCCAGGATGAGATGGAGTTCCTGAACATCTCCTCGATTGGCATGGCGTATCGATACGCTATCAAAATCAAGCAGAAGTTTAAACAGAAGAAGCGAGACTTTGGATCTGCGAATCTGAAGCAAGGGAAAGGCTTCCCCAAATTGCAAAACCAAGGAGAAAGCCAAGACGGGGTGACCCAAGACAACCTGTCAAAGCCACAAGAAAAGAACAACACCACGAAGTCGAAGAAGGACACAAGAAAGTGGTGGGAGTTCCATAAGAGCCCCACTCACAATACAAGTGAGTGTCAGACCAAGCAGTCACTAGTGGCCAGTTGAAGGCTTCAGAATTAGATGCATGTTTCAAACTTAAGTCAAAACCTGATTAGGGGAATGGAAAAGGGAAGTAAATCATTGACGTGGAGCCCAGCGCCATTGTTGCCACCGCCAAGATCTAGAAGAATGAGCCCGAAGATCCAAAGGAAGGGGAGGGTCTTTTCCACTCACATATGTGGGTGAAGGGTTCACTGCTGCAATTCGTTGTTGATAGTGGGAGCCAAAAGAACCTCATTTCAATAGAGGTTGTGAAGCAGTTGGGCCTACTGACTACACCACACCCGCAACCGTACAGTATAGGGTGGCTTCACCAAGGACGAGATCTGCGAGTTCACCAACAGTGCCACCTTCCCTACAACATCAAACCCTTCACAGATGAGGTATTGTGCGATTTTGCACCTTTGGATGTTTGTGATGTATTATTAGGCCAACCATACTCGTGGAAGCGACATGCTATGTATGAGTCAAGGCCCCGCGTTGTTATTGTTTCTTTGTGTAATACATTATATAGGATACTGGAGGTAGCCCCACCTACCGCCACCTCTTTGATCACTGCTAAGAAATGCAGCAAGCTCATCTCCCAGACTAGGAAAATTCATTTTCTGTCTAGTTTGCTCCCAAAGTAAGGGGAAGATTGTCGGCACATTCATGACCCCCGTGAAGGGTTCCTCTACGTAGAAACAACAACAGATGGATACGGTCATGAAAGTAGACATGAACATCTTCTCCTCACCCACAGGGACACCGTTGCACTATCAGGTCAAGCATTAATTCGATCTGACTCCTAGAGCACCTATACTCAACGGGTTGATCTATTGCCACTCCATTCTGGAAAATTCCAAGTACAAGTAGTGACATGATCAACATTAGGTACCACACAAGTTTCAAGTGGGCAACAAAGTCTGGTTGCATCTGCAGAAAGAACACCTAACAAGAGCCCATCAGAAGCTTAGACCACTTCGATATGGTCCTTACACCAGTAACAAGGCTATGGGAAACAATGCTTTGGAGCACAACATTCCCCCATTTCTTCACTTGCACCAAGTGTTCAATGTGGATTGCCCTCAACCAAGCTTCCCACCATTACTGGACACATCAGAGGTTGCAGAACAACTCACCAGGGACCAAGCTCAATAGAAGTTTCCTCATCTCATGGAGGAACTCAACACAATGGGGAACATTACTTCGTAAGGGGGGAGGAATGATCCAGGTGGATGTTGGTGGCCAGCCATTGATCCCGCTTGGACCCCCACAACTGTCTCTTTCAATTTTTCAGTTTCCTTAATTGTAGTACAATTTACTATTTTTAGTAGTTTTTTCGGGTCTTGAACTTCCAGAGCCATTTTGAGGCCCTAAACAATGTTTTTTGGGAAACCTAGGAGCAACATGGGTCCATGGACTAATGTTGCTCTTCTCAAAGTTGGAGTCCTCGGATAGATATTTCTAATGAGGTATTGTGTGCGTCAAATGGAGATCATATGCCAAAGTTATGACCTCTGGAAGTTGATGTACCAATTTACCCACAACAGGGCCCATAGTTTGGTGTTTCATCTCCTAGGGTGAGGTTTTTCGATGTTTAGGGTTTTCCATTGTTTCTCAACAATAAATAGGCCTTCGAGCCTCATTGTAACACAGTTCAGAGCGATGTAGCCACCACATATCTTCTCAGATATCGTCTACCATTGCCCTAGCTAGTCTATTTCCATTTCTATTTGTAAGCATATTTCAGTATTTTACAGTAATGAATAAAGTATTATTTCTGTTGCATCTTTGTATGTATGGTTATATCTGTAATTTGTTGCGTTCCTGTTTAAATCCAGATCAAAGACACCACCATCACTCCCATCATCACCATCATCAGCATTCATGAAGCAAGGAAACATATTGCATGCATGGGGAATTCAAGAAATCTAAGCCACCTACATTTGATGGGGAAATGAAGCAACCAGAGGATGCATAAGCATGGTTGCTGGGCATGATTGAATTTTTTCATAATCCATGATTTCTGAAAATATGAAAGCTAGATTTGTCACCTTCAACTTAAAAGGAAAAACAAACATATGCTGGGAATATTTGAAGAATTTTAGAGGCATTATTGAGAAAGCATTAACTTGGAAAAAATTTGAAAAGGTCTTTAAATAATAATACTTTATGAGCATTATTATGATGGCGAGGCAAAGGAGTTCTAAGAACTTAAGATGGGGAAATTATCAAATGAGGAATATATCACCAGGTTCCTATGGCTATTGAGGTATGTGCCATATCTCAAGGACAAGAAAGCTAAGGCTGAAAGGTTTATAAATGGGCTACCTATGGCATTCAATGATAAAATTGAGTTGCTAGAACCATTGAATATGAAGGATGCTATTGAGAAGCTGAAGCACTATTATGAACAGGAAAAGTGTAGGCTAGAAATCAAAATCAACTGGCAAGCAAAAACCAACACTGGAAATAATAAGGATGGGGCTAAGAAGAGTTTAGAAAAGAGATAAGATAACCCCCTAGATCATCTAAGGCAGTCTCAACAAAAAGCTAATGTTGATGTTAAGAAAAAGGTACAACAACCAGCATAAGGAAAACTCAAGTTTGAAGGTCAAGAGCCACTAAGGCGTTGGACATGTGGTGAAAACCACAAAAGGATGGACTATCCACACCAGCAAAATGATGGGAAAAATATTTACAATGCCTAAGAAGCTCGCACGACAGGTTACATAGCTTGATAATTTCCCAGAATTTATGCATCCATGGACAACTACCAGGCATAGCACTAGGAATCCATCATTGAGATGGAAGGTAAGTTGCAAGACCAATTTTTTACTATTCTAATTGATCCAAGTTATAATTACAACTATGTTATCCCAGAGCTTGTTGAAGGATGCAACTTGGCCAAGGAATTACATGAAGAACCATGGCTGGTTCAATTGGTAACCAAAACAAGAGAAGAATCAATTACTAGGTGAGATCATGCACGTTTGAGCTCAGTGGCATGCCCAAAAAAGTTCATCTTAATATATTGCGGTTGGGTTCATATAATATACTATTGGGCATGGATTGGTTTTATTTGCACATAACCGAGCTGAACTATTATGAAAAGGAAATTGAATGCTTGAATGAGCAAGGGGAATGAAGAGACCTATAGGAGAAGCCTACTTCAGTAAGGTTGATCACAACTATGCAAGCCAAGAGCAGTAGTAAAAAGGAATGCATGTTGTTTGTAGTGCAAATATTAAGTGATGATAAGGTTGGAAACGATGCTGATAATGAGAAAAAGAAATTGTTGAAAAGGTACCTGGTTCTGCAACAATATGCAGATGTGTTTCCTAAGGAGGTTCCTGGATTAGCTCATCATAGAGAGGTAGATTTCTATATTGAGTTGGTACCTAGAGCAGCACCAACATCCAAGGCACCATGTAGGATGAGTATCTCTAAATTGGTGGAGCTAAAATTGTAGCTAAAGGAGAGGCTGGACAAGGGCAACATAAGGCCGAGTGTGTCTCCATGGGGAGCACCTTTGCTCTTTGTAAATAAGAAGGATAGAACCCTTTTATTATGAATTGATTAACAACAATTAAACAAGGTGACCATAAATAATAGGTACCCATTTCCAAGGATTGATGATCTCTTCTATCAACTGAGAGAAGTAGCAGTGTTCTCCAAGATTGACTTGTGGTCAAGATATCACCAAGTAAAGATCAAGGAGGAGGACATTCACAAGACTTCTTTAGGACAAGATAGGGGCACTATGAGTTTGTAGTGGTACCCTTTGGGCTTACTAATGACTCTGTCATGTTCATGTGCTTAATGAACATTGTGTTGCATCCTTATTTGGACAAGTTTGTCATTGTGTTTGTTGATGACATATTGGTGTATTAGAAAATAGAGGAAGAACATGAAAATGATTTTGTTGAAGTGCTACAATTGCTTAGGGAGAACTAGCTCTATCCAAAGCTTAGCAAATGTGACTTTTTCCATTCATAAATAATTTTTTTGGGGCATATTGTTTCCAAAGAAGGAATATCAATTGATCCTGAGAAGATCAAAGCCACAATGGAGTGGCCAATGCTAAGGAATGTGAATGAGGTCAGATCATTCATGGGATTGGTAGGTTATTACAAGAGATTTATTGAAAAATTATCCAAACTAGGCCATCCTATCACATCTTTGCAGAGAAAAGGAAAGAGATTTGAGTGGACAACTCAAAATGCAACGAGATTTGAGCAGTTGAAACAATTTCTCACAAATGCACCAGTGTTGAAGATTATAGATCCTGACAAGGATTTTGTAGTGGACATAGATGCCTACAAGGAAGGAATCAGTGGAGTCTTGATGTAGGAAGGGAAGGTGGTGTGACACGAGTCAAGGAAATTAAATGAGCATGAGGTAAATTATGTAACTCATGATCTAGAGTTGGTTTCCATCATTCATGCTTCAAAAATATGGAGGCATTACCTCCTTGGAAGGAAATTCACCCTTATGACAGATCATAGTGGGCTCAAGTATTTGTTTGAGTAGCCCAAGCTAAACAAAAGACAAGCTATATGGATGGCCATACTCAATGAGGTTGACTTTGAAATTAAGTACATTAAAGGCAAAGAAAACAAGGATTTCGATGATTTTAGTAGAAGAATTCAAATGAATCACTTGGAAACTATAAGCTCTTACAAAGTGGACCTAGTAGAAAGAGTAAAAATGTAGGACCACATGATGAAAAATATCAACAAATAAGAGACAAGTTGTTATGAGGTGGTGAGGATGTAGAATATCACCTCACTAGTGATGACCTAATTAGGTTCAAAAATTGAATTTATGTGCCAAATAGTGATGACTTAAAGAGACTCATAATGAAATAGTTTCATGTCAAGTCTTATGCAGGCCATCCAAGGTATCAAAATACCCTCATGACCATTAAAAGGTACTATTATTGGCTGAATTTAAAGAAATGAATGGCTGATTTCATGGCTAAATGCATAGAATGCCAGCAAGTGAAGGTTGAATGCAAGCATCCATCAAGATTATTGCAATGTATCCCCATGCCAGAATGGAAATGGGAGGTAATTTCTACGGATTTCATTACAAGTTTTTCTAGAACCTTTAGGCTGGATGATGCAATCATGGTGGTAATTGAAAAGCCAAGAAAAGTGGCTCATTTTGTAGCAGTTAAATCCACTAAATATGCTAGTGAGGTGGCACAAATATTCATAAAGGAGATTGTGAGACTGCATGGCATTCCCAAGAAAATTATTTCAAACGAAGATGCTAAATTCACTTCAGGGTTTTGGAAGGAATTGTTTCCAGGTTTGGGAATAGAGTTGGCATTTAGTAAAACATATCATAAAAAAAATGGGAAAACAAAGAGGATAAATACGATCCTCAAGGACATGTTGAGGATGTATGTCATGCATTAGCCTAAGAAGTGGGAGGGGTACTTTCCACTTGTAGAGTTTTCATATACCAATGGATACTGAGAATCCATCAATATGAGTCCATTTGAGGCACTGTATGGCAGGAGTTGCAATACTCATATCAGCTAGAGTGATCTAGTGAACAAGGTCCTTGTTGGGTTTGATATGCTCAAGGAAATGGAGCAGCAAATTCAAATCATCAAGAAGAATTCGAAAGTGGCACAGGATAGGAAGAAACGTTATGCATATTAGCTTAGGGTGCATAAAGAGTTCCAAGTTGGAGAACATGTTTACTTGAGGATTAAACCCAAGAATAGTTCTTTAAAGATTGGGTCATGTGCCAAGTTGGTACCATGGTATTGTGGTCCTTTTGAGATCCTTGAGAGGATTTGACAAGTGGCCTATAGGATGGCCTTACCTCCATCAATTAAAGTTCATGATGTTTTCCATGTTTCTTTTCTTAAAAGATATGTGCAATATTATAATCATGTGATTGATTGGTCTATCCTACTGGTGGAGCCAGAGGGAGAGTTATATCTAGAGCCATTGTGCATTCTAGAGTGGAGGAGTCTCATGCTATGGAATTGAGCCATAGAGCAAGTCAAAGTGTAGTGGAGACACTTTGGGCTAGAGGAAGACACTTGGGAAATGACTAACTCCATGAGAGAAACATATCCATTTTTGTTTGCAAGATAAGGAAAATGTGTATATATAATTGTAAATTCTGTATAGAGATATGTATAAAGCTCCATAAAATAGTACATGTTTTATTTTGTTTTCCTTGTGTTGCATATGAGCAGAAGAACACCGAGGATAATGTTCCCTAAAGGGGGAGGGGTTTGTGATAGCCCCAACCTAGGTTTCTGCATAAAAATTCAATGTAAATGTTTTGAAAAAATATATTAAAATGGGTTGAGTCTAGGGGACACATATTCTAGAGTTGAGGGGATGAATTGCTTGGGATAAGAAAGGTTTCCTTATGTAGGAAGTCTGGAATATTGGGACAACCATTAGAGGCTGGCTTGTGCATGTTCTTAATGGTATGGTTCCTAAATTAAAATGAGATATAAAGAAAAGTACACAAGACCATGTGCTTGAGAACCTTAACAATGAAAGAGGACACGATATTTTTTTATGAGACTAGAGTGAGTAAGGCAACAAGGAAAAGGATGTAAATCCTTGCATAACTAGGAAAATAAACAGAGAGAAAAGAATGGGGGTGAAACCTCATGGGCATCATTATTCATTCCCTCAATTAACTCATGTGAAAAGGAAAACCATTCGATCACCCCTAGTCATTCAAGAGCCTATCATTCTCTCATTTGTTCATGCAGGCATAACAATCCTTTGAGCATCATTCAACAGGGAGCAAAGCAAGAAATCGCTGAGGAGAAAAGAAATAAGTGAAGGGGATTGGTTCTCTGGTTCCTTAGAGGATGTGGGTTGGGATACTAGTATCTAGAGTCCTGTAATAACTTGTGTTCCTTCAAGGCTATGGATGGAGATAAAATCCCTGGAGCCTTGTAACAACTTGGGTTCCCTAGAGGCTGTGGGTTGAGATAGAAATCTATGGATCCCTATAATAAATTAGGATTCCTTAGAGGATGTGGATTGGGATAGAATATATGGAGCAGTGTAACAACTTAGGTTCCTTGGCGGCTGTGAGTTGAGATAGTAGTCCCTCGAGCCCTAGACAACTTGGAAAGATACCAATCTTTGAGTTAATATTTGTAGAGGTCATTCCTAGAGATTTTCACATTTATGCTTTGGTGTTGTAGTGGATTCCAGAAGTCCTGGGAAGGAGGTGAATCCATGGTATTACTCTTGAGGGTGTAGGTGGTGAACCTATGGATTCTCTGTTCATTTCTTATTGTAGTAGGAAACTGGTGGGATTGAGGAAAGAGGTCCTCTGGAGTCCTTGTTCTAGTTGGAAATTGGTGTTTCAGTCCTTTGAGCAAGCCCCTTAGTCTCTAAAATCTGGCTCGGGGGTGGAAACTCCAAGTGATCTTAGTTACAACTATCTACGGTTGGGTGGAGAGTCCCTGTCCTAGACTTAGTTGCCCAAAACATTGCAAGATAAGTATTCTTATGTATTTTCATTGTCACTGAACATGTGTTTTTATTCTTGGACTAGACTAGTATATATATGTGTAATGAATATGTATTGCATTCTAGACTGAAATGGTGCTGATGAATGTGTTGAAAAAAGTATAATGCTTCTATGGGTAAAATTGTATGTCTTTGAAATGTCTGACTGTGCCATTGATATAATATAGATGATTAATATGCTATAAAGAGTTCCTTGCATTGCATTGGGAGTCTTTAAAAAAGATTGATGCAAACATAACAATGGAGGCTTGGGCTAGATACTCAATAATAATATAATTGTGAGAGGCACCTGCATTGGGATTATGCATAGTCTTATGAAGTACACCTTTAGCAAGATGTGGCACAATTTTCAATGATGATTTATCAAAATGGAGAAGACCACCAGGTGGAGGAGTATTCATGAGTTTCGATGTGGAATTATCACTCTCAATATTCTCACATTTATTTTCTCTAGTCATGACATTGATTGGGTATTCATTCATGAATATATCTTGCATGGATAATGAGGTATTATGAGAAGAATTTCCCCCACCACACCTCCTCGAGGAGGTGGAGGGTTCTCATCCATATGTTGTTGCTAATCCAAAAATGGATTCGTCAAAATAGTGGGTTGATGAGAAATGTTTTATTGGGAGAAATATTGATGGATCTCATCCATCTAGGGAAACTCAGGAGTAAGGTGGTCTTCTCCATAGATCTTGCAAGGAAAATAATTCTTTTTCTTTTTCTCTTTCATGCCATCCCTAGTGATCTCTTGGGTTTGAGTGCTCCTTGCTTAGTTTTTTAAGGTTTATTGGACATTTTTATTCTTACTTTTAAATCCTAGTTACTAAGGGTTCTTTGTAGGTGTGGGCTAGACAAAGTTCACCTCGGAGGTTTGAACAATAGCACTAGGATTTTGAGTGGTAGACATAACAACTGGGGCACTATATGAGATCTTCATTTGGTCCATTTAAGTTACTAAGTGGCATATGTTTCCTGAGGATACATAACCCACTACACCATCATCATGGGTTCTAATATTGTGATTTGATACATCAGTCGATGACCAATGAGCATTAGGAATGATCTCATATAGAGTACCCACTTGAGAATAGATCAAGTCCAATTGATGGCATGCATGATGGCTTGTTCCTCGGTTTTAGCTCCTACCTTAGCAACATATTTAGAAATCCTAGGAAAGAGGGACTTGGGGAGACACTCACATAACAACTCATCAAGAAACTTGGTTCAAAATAGACTTTGTCTCCTTATCCACTCATAAATATGATAAAAAATGTGGGTGGTGTCTTGACGAAAGTTAGTGAGTATATGGGTTCTAGTTTCATACATAGTAGGTAGTCAATAATGGTTAAAAAGGGCTTGGGCTAGGAAATAAAGTTATTATAAGAAACGTTTCTATATCAATGTGCCATTTGGTGGCACCTCTAATAATAATTTGTTGGAAAATATGCAGGCTAATGCTATCATCCATGAAAGAGTTAGATGAACACCATAAGTGGTAAGTGGTAATATGAGCTACAGGGTCTTCACTAGGCTTACCATCAAACTTGGGTATGTTTGTTGGTTGTTTAGGTGGGACTAAGGGCCATGCAAGATTGTGCTTAATGGGATGGTTCATCAAATTTAAAATATCATACAATTTAATGGTTTCCAAGAAGGGTGAGTTGAACGATGCCTGGGGGTAGGTGCCCCCTACAACCTAGGTGGAGGAGGTGCTCCACTCATATCATGGTTTCCAATGGTGGTTTGAATCAAGTAAATGGATTGGCTAGAAGTGTTAACTATGATGCCTATGCAAACATCGTGAAGGTTAGTTCCCCTAGGGTGAATACTCCCACAAGCAAGAGGATTTTTGATTCGTCATTGACCTTTCAAAGCAAAGGGTGTGCTAGAAGGTTGACCAAAATGGTTGGTACCAAAGGATTAAATGTGTTATGAGGGAAATTCCCCCCAACCCATTGGACATTCCAAGGAAATGGCATGGTCCCTTAGAAAGTAGATCCCCCTAATGATTGACTACCCCAAGGAGATGTGAACCCATTAGAAAAAAAAGTGCGCCCAACTGAGCTAGTGAACAACATGGATTGGGTGTTAGGATTCTAACCAATTGGAAACCCACCATTAGGAATGAACAAACTACCTACTAACATTCCAAAACAATTATTGGTCCCCATGGATGTAGATGTGAATGTGGATTTCAGACCTCTGACTTGGAATGTATGTATTCTACTAATAGTTGAACTAGATCCTTTTCCAAATATGAACATAGGGGGAATGGATGATGATGTGGAGGTACCCATAGTAGATGTACTAAATGGAGAGGAAAAATATCTTATAATATTCCACTAGAAAGAGAAGGTGGTCTCAATGAATGTAGCATGGATGGGGCTTGCGGTCACAAACGAGGGTATATAAGTAGTCTCAGAAGATAATTAGCAATAATAAGTGTGGACACACAAGTTCTACCATGGAAGTGGTACTAACTGCAATTCACTTTAGGAAAGGACTATGAAAATAATCAGACAAGTCTACAGCTCCATTTAAAGAGATGGGTGACAATATATGAGTGATAAGGGAATGATGATAAGGTAGAAGACTTTGGTCAACCACTTCATGAATGAAAGGTTTGAAACCTTGAGTATCACCCAAAGTGACCCCTGAAACACGTGTGCCTATGATGGTGGAAGGTTTAAGTCTACATCTATGAGTAGGTTAACCCTTCTCCTGGGGAGAAAGGGTCTTAAGGTGATGATAATGTTGCGAATTCAAATTTTCCATGCTGGTGGCAAAAGATATATATAAAAGCATAAAATAAATATCCTTAGACCAATAGGCATGACCAAACAACATGCACATATCAAATCTAAGGAGAAATCACACACACCAATAGATCAAAGGGATCTTCTTGCAGTTGGAGCTTGGTTAATAAATTCCCAAGTGAACTATGAAGATATGGTTTACAAAGTTGTGTTGGCCTCCTACTTTATAGTTCTTATGCCTAGTACAAGTAACCTTAATTATGCGCGGGCACCCTCTAGGAGAATTGAGTGAGCATTGACCAATGTCTACCCTAGGTATAACAAGGATGTCCCCCCACCATCACCTATGCAAGGTCCCTAAATTATGGCCACTAAGGTTATCACCTAAAGCTACCTAACCTGGGTTAACATTCATCAATAAAACCTACATGCAAAGGCATGGTATCGAGCCTAAAACCTCCCTAAGGGGACCCCCTGAGTACATGCAGACCGTGCCACTAAGGCCATGTTAAGTGGGGTAGATCACTCCACCGACCCTAATGTTACCTCGTGATTGACCCTTTTGTTAGAAGGGATTCCCGAGCAACATGCAACTACAAATGGATTTCCTTTCCCTAGCTCAATATTTTATGTGTGTTTTGGTGGCCTTGGAGAGTTTACCTCACCAACCTATTCCAAGGCCCTTGAACCTAAGCTATTGTGGTTATTCTAATAGAGAAAAGAAAATACGTCAAATAATTTGATTAATCGTTAATTTTAATGGTTTTTTTTCAATTCAACAGTAAATGGTTCTCAACTTTGATGCTGTTATGATTTGTGTTTAAATAAAGTTGTGCAAGAAATGCTCAGGCAATAATTTGTTTTCAATGAAACGTATTTATGGGAAGTGTTACACAAAAATATCGTCACCATGATTATTTGCAGTCAGTATGGATCTATCATCACTTATACTAGCCTCCTAAGCAAGTCTCAGACCTTAGCTCTTCATGTCAAGCTTTGCAAATGAGAGAAAGACATTGAAAATCAATAAAACTTTGGTTCCGCACTTTCTCCTACTTTTACCTACGGACCCGCACCCTTTGTTCATAATACCTGCGTACCTGCACGCTCTGTCTGTAAAGAGGTGGGTGCGTACCCCTGTAAAAGTCAAAAAGGCGCAAGTTTATCCTAAAAAACTCACTTTTGGGTTAATTCTGGATGTTTCTAAAAGGATTTTGACGTGGATTGTTCGCTCCAAGGTGGTTCATGCATCCCAAAAGAGAAGGAGCTAATCCCTTGATAGGAGGAGCTATCCCTTTGAAGGAGGAGTTATCCCTTTGAAGGAGGAGTTATCCCTTTGAAGGAGGACCTAGTAACTTCCCTCCATTGCACTATAAATTAAGGCATTGGGTTAGTTGCTAGAGAGGTTAGAAGCTAAAATTTTTTGAGGGTAAATGCTGATGGAATTGGGACTTCCTAGTTAAACTTGAGAGGAGAGATCACATACCTTTTGGTTTCATTGGGAAGTGAGTGAAACTTGTCAAAGTAGAGATGACTTCTTGTCGGACCCTGGGAGGAGCTTGTACAACATCAAGGCACAGGTTGTAAAGTTCTTCTTCATTTGAATTAATACAATCAGATTCATTTTTCTCAACAAATTGTCTTATGTGGTTTGTTTCATAATCTCCTTGATCATTATGATGAATATGCTTTATGATATTGGCTTTTCAGATGCTATTTAATTTGTTTGCTTGTTTGTGTTTGCAGGCTTACACTTCAAGGAAGCTCATTTGGAGCGAGGGAGTGAGGCTTCCACAAACTTGCATTGGACCCAAGGTAGGCCTAAAACACTTGTTTGCCTTTGTTTTTAATTGCATATTTATAGAAAGATAGTTTTTGATTGGCTTGCTTGTCAATAGATATCTTTAGATACTAGGAAGGTCAATCTTGTCCGCAACCTAGACTCATTCCATGTGACAAAATGGCAACCATACTGGGGACTTGATTGTTTTCCTTGTTTTTACTTTGACCTGAGAAACTTGGCTTTTTTATTCTGTTTTTGGCTTGTTATGTGTGGAATTGGGTGGATTTAGTGGATCTAGATTTGTTTTTGCTTTTCATAACTTTAGGAGAAGCCCGCACCCTGTGCTTGTATCACAGTGCGTACCTCCACGCATGTTTACTTTGCACACAGAGCGTGCACGCACCTGTGTAAACTCTGAACCTGCGGACCCTGCTCAAATTTTGAAAAACTTAAATTTTACTCTTTTAATTAGTTTTATTTTGGTTTAGATGTTGTTATCCTCTACCCAGACTTGCATGTGACTTGTCAAAAGCTTTCGTTGGTTTAATTTCATTGGTGTTAGGGTTTTAGGTGAAATTCCTAGAAGTTTTGGTTGCCGGTCTTGATTTTCATTTTGGTCGTGTAGTAGCTCAGAGCTTAGAAGCGTAGAAGCCTAAGATCACCTTGGTTTTTACTGGCCTTCTTATGAGTCTGACCATTTGCAAAATCTACCTTTGTTGAGGAATCCATCTTGTGTTTTATCTTTGCGAAACTTCGAAAAAGCTTGTGTTAAAAGTTTGGATTTCACTTTTACAAAAGAAAACAAAAAATCACTTGTTTTTTGACTGATTTGTGATTCTGGACAAGTTAGTCCTTCGTTTGCTTATCGCCAAGTAAAACATCCTTGAAAAAACAAAACATCTTGTAAGCTTTTACTTCAAGTAGTTTTTCATAGTTTGTAGGTCTTAAGATTTGTTTTATTCATAGTTTTCTCAAGATTTGCTTTAGTCATAGTTTTGAGTGTTTTTATAAAAATACGAAAATCTCTTTTGAAAAAGTTTGTTTTGGTAGCATTTGAGCGTTTGAATGAAAAAGGAAATTCTTGTGCAAATAACTAGTTGTCTCGTTTTGAGTGCATTGGGACAAAAACTCTTCTTTTAATTAGTTTGTTAAGAAAGATTTGTGTTTACATGCATTTGCATTCTCAAACTCTTTCCTAGATAGAAGTTCATTGAAGAGAAAAGATTGTTTAATCATCTTAAGTGCATCTTTTTAGTGATTTCAAGTCGAGTCTTCACACCATGAGTTTCATCTCCGCACCTCTTGACTTAATCAAAAACCAATAAAAATAACGCTTAAAGTAAATTTAATCTAGAAATCTTTTTTATTTCTAGGGCTCTATTACACCAACATAGCTTAGGCTAGTGTCTTAGAGTAGGGAGTACTTAACTCTCCAAGATAGTAAAACAAACAAGTAGCTGTATCTTGCGGTAGGAGAGAAATCCAATTGTTGCACCTATGCTCTGGGAAAGCTCCTCTTAAAGGAGAAGCACGAGATCGTGTCCGAACCAGTGTGGGAATCAATCATTCCTCATTGGAAACGATGCCAGATATTCACGTATTACAAACGGTAAACCTCGGATTAACCATTGTCGAGGAACCTAGGGTCACTTGTTGGTAAACCTTAAATTATGTCAAGAAGCCTTCAAGGGGATTGAGCTTGCTACTTTGCCCTTGCGTGCGTATCGGATCGTAGACTGTTCCCCCAGGTATATTTGTTTCCGTTGGTAACCATAGTGACCATATTCTATAGGATTCTTCCTAAGGTGACGGTGGTGGGAAGATCCCACTTTACCTGGAGCAGACGTCGGCTAGACTCACTTGGATTTTCTAGGGGGTTCTCTTCACTCGAGATGGTTTAGTGGAGAAACTTGTGCCAGTCTATTCATTAAGCAGGTTGTCGGGGTAACTGTTCCAACCACAATTTCTGTATTGAATTCTGCGACGTTGGATTTCATCACCAACTAGTGTTTTCGGTACGGAAAGTTATTGTTTGTGTGTGTTTTGACTCCTAGATTTGATAGCGCGTGTTAATTTGTTTGTTTTTACTTTTAGAGACCATAGGTGTGAATTGTGAATTGTTAATTTTAGTTTTAAATTGTAATAAAATTCATTGAAGTTGAATATAATGGCAAATATTCTGGAATTTACCAACCAAGGAACCCCTCTTAACGAGGATCCTAGTACTTTTCCTTTCTTTGGAAATGTTGGTCCTCCTTATATGGCTACTTTATCATTACCTGGATTTACAATAGGTTTACCGATATGGTTATTTTCAACTTCTTTGACCCCAAATACTCCAATTGTTCCACCTCAACCGAATGCTTCACCTCAATAGAGTTCACCATCTCAACATCACCAACCTTCTGTTGACCCTTTACCTTCTTCGCCTAATTTTTCTTCCTCCATTTCTTCCTCTTCGCTTGGTAAAATCCTTGACGCTACTAACCAGGTGACTAAGAAGAAGAAGAAAGGGAATAAGAAGAAGAAGAAGAATAAGCAAGATAAGAAAGACGTCAACCAACCAACCATGGCTGTAAGTGTTAGTTGTGTTGACGAAACCTCCAACATGCATCATAAACCAAAATACCCTTGCAGGCTTTGTAAGGGTGACCACTTCCTTATCAATTGTCCTGGTATTTCAAAGGTCTTGGAAGTATGGTCAGAAAAATCTCATCAAATTTCCATTGATCCATCAACCAGTGATAGTCAGGTTCCTGGGAAAAAGGGTAAAGTTAGGTTTCCTTTTAAGTTATGCAAAGGGAGTCATCAAACTAACATTTTCTCTCACATAGATGAAGCCTCAAAATTGTTGGAAAACCTTACTGTTCCACAACAAGAATTTCCAACTGGTTACCATAAACTTTCTCCCAACCTACCGTCAACTGACGGAGTGATTGATC